>PISX010003911.1:0-129544 GCA_004024625.1 Mellivora capensis
ATTGTTCTTCTGTATGTAATGTGTTTTGTTTTCTCGAAGTGCTTTGAGGATTTTTCCTTTATCTATTATTACATCTGATTTGATCTGTATTTTTTCTGCTTGAATTTATTGTGATTCATGGATCTATATGCCAACATTTTTCATCAAATGGGGGAAATTTTTTATCCATTGTTTCTTCCAGTATTTTTTCTGCCTTATTCATACTATCCTACTTTCATAGTTCCTATTATACTTATAATAGACAGTTTCTATTGTCCCATAGTTTCTTGAGGTTCTATTCATTTTTAAAATCTATTTTTCATTTGGGCACCTGAATGGCTTAGTTGGTTGAACATCCAACTCTTGATTTTGGCTCAGATCATGGTCTCAGGGTGGTGAGATCCAGCCTCTGAGTGTCTTTGGCCTCTGTGCTCAGTGAGGGGTTGGCTCCCTCCTTCTCCTTCTTCCCTTACCCCTGCCTGCTCATGCACAACCTCTCTCTCCCTCTCAAATGAATAAATCTTTTTTTTTTTCAAATAAATCTTCAAAGAAAGTCTATTTTTTTTTCATTCAAGTTAAGTAATTTCTACTGTCTTCAAATTCATTGACATTGACTTTTTCATTTGTGAAATCAATACAAAGATTTTCTCTTTTAAATTCTCTTATTATATTTCTAAACTCAGGAAACTCATTTGGTTCCTTCTAAAGTTTTTATTTTTTGCTGAAATTTTCTCTTTTTTGTACTTTATTTATTAATGATTTTTTAATACATTAAAGCTGTATTTTATTATTTTAACAGTTTTACCCCTTTGACTCTTCAAACTTTTTATAGTAGCTAATTTAAATGCAATATACTAGTGGTCTCTGGGTGGCTCATTTGATTGAAAGTTGCACTCTTGGTTTGGGCTCAGGTCATGATTTCAGGGTCATGGATGAAGATCCATATCAAGCTCTGTGTTGGGCTCTATGCTGAGTAGATGTGGAGTCTGCTTGAGTTTCTCTCTCCCTCTCTCTCCACCCCTCCCCCCATGCTCTTTCTTGGAAATAAATGAACAAATCTTAAAATAAATAAATAAATACAATATACTAAATCCAACATCTAGATCATTCTAAGGTTGAATTTTAGTGACTGTCTTTTTATTCTTGGTTGTATGTCAAAATTTCCTATTTCTTTGTATGCCTGATGATTCTTGATTATCTATCTACTGGATTTTGTTGGCAATATGTAGTACAGATTCTGAGTTCTGTTGTTATGTCCACTGAATGATGAATTTTGTTCTACTATGAAGTTCAGGCACTGGTTGTTAGACTGAACTTGGACAGAGTTGGTTTTATGGCTTGGTAGGCCAGATCTGTGGAGCACTCAAGCTGTTGCCTGGCTTCTTCTAACTTGGCAGGACTTAACATTCAAACTCTGCATTCTCCTATAAATTCCATCAAGGTCTCATTTTAGTTTTGTGGAAGGTAGGTCTAAAATAGACAATTCTCCTGAACATGTCCCTTGTTCCTAGCATATGGCCTTTATGGTGACCTAGCTAGATACATGCAACATTCATGAGGTATTAATGACTTTGTCCATTTTGGCTAGACAAAATGTCACTGTCTCCCAACTCTTTCAGACCACTAGGCTATTTGTTTTACTCTCAAATCCATGACTGCCACTCAAGTAAATATCGTAAAATTCCACATGCATGTGCAGCCCAACCCTCAGCTATGGACTTCTAAAGAACTGCCCCCACACACAGGCTTCTGGATCAGCCCTCCATTCCATGACCCCCTCTTCTCCTACTCTGCCCCAGAATGGTAGCCATTTCAGTTGTTGAACTCAGTTGTTGAACTCAGTTGAACTCAAATCTCTACCTCCTTGGATCTATGAGACCACCATGCTCTGCTTGCATATCTCTCACTCACAGAAAGCCAGGCAGGGCTCACCCCATGAGTTTCCCTTTCTTATGGATTGGAGTCTTGCACTGCCTGGTGATCAATGCCAAAAAAAAAAAAAATGACTTTGTCTATTTGTTCAATGTTATGTTTGCTTATATTGGGAGGGCTAGACCAGGACTGGGTTACTCCATCATAGTCAGAACCATAAGTCTTATGCAATTGCTTATATGACTATACTCTATAGATATATCACTTAATTTTAGGTTTCTTCTTTCTAGAAATGTACATATGCAAAAACATACAGATACTGTTAGCTGAAAGTCCTAAAAAAGCTCTGCACCAATTAATATTTTGTTTTAATGGATTAATCTTTTAATACTAAAGCTTTCACAACAAAAATGATATTTAACCTTCCTTATTTATTGGATTTTTTTTCCAGCACAATCATAAGCTAATGATGGGGGAAAAATTAATAACTGCTTAGTCCTGAGGTCATTATCAAGGATCTCTGGACCTAGCTTGCTGTCAGTTCCTTATCGCCACCTCCACTTCCCCCCACAACTAGGCAGGCTCAATCTTGATGGAGACATGATCTATTTAATTTCACTGCATTTATTCGCCTGTAAATCAGGTAGTATGTACCTTTCTTGAAACTCAGAGATGAGAAAATTAAGGTTAAAATGGGTCTCAATCAGCTGTTACCCTCTCATCTAGTTGGAAAAGGATATCAGTGGAGTTTCTACTTAATGTGCCAAATACTAGGTAGGAGAAAATATTCAAGGAAATTAAAAAAAAAAAAGTTTTAAGAAAAGGAAGGAAGGGGAGGAGTATGGAAGGAAAAAGAAAAGAAAAAAGGAAAGAAAAACAGTTCCTTGTTTTGAAAGTATTACTGTTGGATAATTTCAAAAGACCTAAATTGTGATGACATATGATAGGATTGATTCTGGAAATACATATGTGCAGTACTAAGAAACCTTGGAGAAAAGCGACCAACTGCCTTATGATAGAGAAGGCAAAGAGATAAAGTAATATTTAAGTAGTATCAATGCTATAGGTACCAATTTCACAGTCAAAATTTCTCACTAGTAAAGATACCACTTGCTTTATTTCTTTACAACTAAATTTACTTTATCAGAGAAAGTACCATTGCATTTTGATAGAAGACAACTTAATCTTATCAATTCAAGGAATATTCAATTACTTCTGGTTTAATGTTGAGTCTTTCGCAAAACCACTAAGCCCATTCAGTATTTTCTCTCTCTCCTTCTCTTTTCCTGAAAGTATGCCTCAGGATGATATCATTCTTAGGAATTGCTTTTTATTTATTTATTTATTTGAGTTTGAGTAGGAATTTTACCTTTATTATCAAAGAACTGTGGTGAGGACAAGTAGCCCATAGTTATCCACATGTATCTGTGTTGGCATCTTCTATAATGAAGACCATTCTTCCTCATTACGTCACTGCCAACAGAAAATTCTACATTGTGGTTTGTTCATTGGTCACTCTGCTCATGCAGGTCATTCTCTATCTTCCTTAATCCACTCCAATGCCTGTCCTGGTCGGCAGGCTTACACTGTAAAATTTCTGTACCTTTCCAAAAGTGCAGGCATAACAGAGACTGGACATTTGCCTTTCCCAGACTGATTATATGGTGTCTGACCACCTTTGGGCCCATTCTGGAGTAGTGAAGTAGAGTGATTAAACATACAGACATTGGAGGTGTTCTTCCTGAGTTTGATCCCAGCCCACCAAGAACCAGTGGTCCAACCTCAGTCATATAACCTCCCCATGCTTCAATTTCCTTCATTGATGAAGTGATTATAATAGTATTCTTTACTTCCTAGAATTGTTTTGAGGATGAACGATAGTGATACATTCAATGTGCTTAGAAGCCGGCACAGAGTGAACATTCTATAAATATTATCTATCTTAGCAGCAGCAGGAGACTAGACTTTTCACTCGGCAGTTTCTCCTCAAGCACCAAGTTGATCCTGGCTCTTAAATTATGAGGGTTGGAGCCTTACAACAACCTCATGGGAAATTAAAAATAACCAAAAATAGAAACTAGGCAATGTCTCTTTGTGTTTGGATTTTTATCAGAGAACTTTTCCAGGTCCTCAACTTTTAACTTCCAGTTGTGCTCTTCAATTGCCTTGTCTCACCCACTATATTGTTTTAGAGTAGAAAACTTGTCTTGCTATATTTGGCATTTTGTTCTTTTCTTATTTATTTATTTATTTATTTATTTATTTATTTATTTATTTGGTTGGTTTGTTTTTTATGGATTTTATTTATTCATTTTGAGAGAGTGAGAGAGCACAAGCCAGGGGGAGAAGCAGAAGGAGAGGGAGAAGCAGACTCCCTGCTGAGCAGAGAGACCAATTTGGGGCTTGATCCCAGGACCCTGAGGTCATGAACTGAGCTGAAGGCAGACACTTAATCAACCGAGCCATCCAAGTGACCCTTTTTTCTCTAAACTTATGGGATAAACATGGTCAGCATCCTAGAGCACTTAAATTTTGTCATTCAAAACAGAAACAGAATCCACTTTCCTTTTTCCAAAAATCCTCATATTTACAAGCTTTAAAGATTTGAATTTGCTATGAAATTCAAAGTCTATTTTTGTTATCATATCTGAGTATCTACTACTCGTGTCTTTTTGTAAACCGTCTAAGTCTATTCTGGGGCAATGGATGCTAGTGACCAAAGAACCAGAATATAAAGTATAAAGAAAAGATTTTTCAAGGCCACCTGAGTATGTTTTACTTGCTCCCTCCAGATATACCTTCCAAATTTCTCTGTCCTTCTCTGTGTCTGAGGATGCTGAGTTTTATGAGCTGTATCAACAGGCCCACTTCCCCTCTGGCTTCCAGTGGGTTTGGCCAATGGGCAAAACTAACAGTCACTGTGCTTGGTTTCCTTCCTGTTTGCTCTCTGCAAGTGAGCTGGGACCCCCTGCTCCCCTTTCTAGTTCCTGGGGAAGGAGGGTGGTTTTTCTCACATCCTGAGAAGACTTGCCCTTATGTCTCCAGGTTTGTTTCCTCCCTTTGTGCCCGAGTCCCAAACCTGGACAGGGATCTTTACTCTATGGAACTGTCTCTTCTCAGGGGAACTGAAGAGAGTGAGGCTCTGTTCCACTTCGTGCCAGATGCCTGATGCTGGGACCGGAGGAACACTCATCTCTTCTGCTCTGATATAATGCCCTTTGTTTTGTCATTTTTAATACATGAGTGGAGACATTTTCTTCTTTACCAGCCCTCCTCCCCCAATCTTCTTATGATAGCTGTTGTTTCAAAACCCAGTTGGCATTGTTTAAAGTACGTGGTTATCTTGCAGACAAACATTGTAGGCCCCCCCTTTCTCTCAGGGCCTTTAAGACTAACTCTAGAGAGCAAAAAAACAGAGACCCTTGGGTCTCCAATCAGGCTTGGGGTGAGAATATGAGTCTCAAATGCAGAGTGAATAGAGACACAGGCTCCTCTGATTTCAGAATGTTACAAGAATCTGGAACCTGCTGGTTTTAGGTTGAACCTTCCCTCCATGAAAGGGTGAAGGCTTCCATGTGAGCACACGGGTATATCAGTGACAACCTAAGCCAGCCATCCTTGAATCTTTTCATTCCCCAGTAGGAAACAGCCCATGCTCTTTACCCCATCATCCGGAGCCATCAGTAATATGCCCCAGCCCTAATTCCCCCCACCCCCATGTATTCATCTACTCACTCAGAATATGCCCTCCTTGCTCATAGCATAAGTCCCATGCTCTCCCAAGTCCATGACTATGCTCAAGCCATTTGTTTTCTCTACAACATCTTCAGCAGAAACACATCTTACCATTCCTTCAAGTCTTAGCCTACAGGCTGCTTTTCCAGTGCCTTGTACAGTGGACTGACCAGAATTTAGTGAAGGGAAGAAAGCCCCCCAAGGTTACTTAAATATTTAGCAGAACTGCAGAAAACAAGACTCTACTCTCCCTGTAGAACTCCTTTCATCAAATTACATTGATGAACATATTTGTGTCTATAGTTTTGTGTCAATAATCACAACTGACTTTTGAGTGAAGTTTTCTTCCTCCTTCTGGTTTGGATATCTGGGGTTCTCCATATACTAAGCCTTCCAAGCCCTGACGTGCTTCTCTCCTGGTCTCAAGGCAATGCTACATGTTTGTTTAGATGTTTTCTACTCCCTTACTCTCATGAGGGCTCTTACTTTGCTTCTCTTCCTCAGTGTTCATGGATTTCTTTCTTGTGGTTCAGCCCAGGACTGATTTTCATTCATCCTCTTCATAGCAGGGAATTTATGAAAGTTTTCAGAGCATCTAGAAGCCAAGAAAATGAAGTGAGTCACTCATTCATGAAGATGAAGAAGTGTTGTCATCTAACAGAATTAATCTCAGCATCACACCCCAGTCCCAACAAGTGAGGAGAATGTTCACAAAGGACAGAATTGGAGACAGGAGGTTAGGTCCCAACAGTGGCACCCCAGGTGTCAGCAAGCCAGTAGGGAAAGGATTGCTGTAGGTTGCTAATTAGCAGAACCATAGACTGAGAGCCTCTCAGAAAATGGCAAGACCATCGAAGGTCTATGGTACCATCACTTAATGTTCAGATGGAAGGACCGGAGCCAGTGGAGGGGGATCAAGGGCAAGGCAGCAAGCAGTTAACAGTGAAGCCAGAAAGAGAACAGAGGTCCCTGAACATAGGGATCCAGAATTCTCTTTTATTCTTAATTTTATTCTTACTCAGATTATATCTTATACCCTTATATTTTGGGGCTGTGTTAAAATGTACCCCAAGTTCCTAGGCAATATGACTCTCTTCCTGGGTGCAGCTATGGCCCTTGTGTGACCTCAATGGCTACACATAAGAATAGATGATCTACAAGTATTAATTAATCTTTGGAGGAGAAAGACTAACTTGCATCCACTGAAAGACACACAGAGACCACATGGTATCTGCATGGCAGGTCCTTTTTCGCTCAAGGACCCTAAACCAGTTCTGAGAGCAGCTATCCCTTTAGCAACCTGGCATAACACTGTATCATCACCTCAGCCATCACTCCAGCACCACAGGAGGGAGTGGGGTAAGAAATGTAGTGTGTGGCGTGATGAGTCTGAGAGCCAGGACCTAGAAATTTAATCTTGGTTTTACCTCTAACTCCCAGTGTAGCTTTGGGCAAGACTGTTTCCTTCCTTTCTGAATGGATTTGATTGTACAATGGAATTGAAATCCCTTACAGATTGGTTGTAAAAGAATGGGTTTGATAATGTCTTGTCATGGTGATGATGTTTCAGTTTCTATCGGTCTGGATACGTGATTCTATGTATGCTTCAGAAAATACAGAGAATGGATTTGTTGAGGCAGTTCCCGTGTTGGAACCCCTTGATCTTGGCCCTCTTGATCTGGGCCCATTTCTATGTTCTCTTAACCCTAGCATGCTGTTCAGATATCCCTGCCTCACTTTACCCCAGGCTCCCACCAGAAACTTGCAGATGCTGAGAACAGGCATGCTGGTCCCCTCGTTGGACAGACCAGGTTGCATCAGGGGAAAATCACCCAGTCCACAGCCATGACTAGATGTAAGGTGACCAACATCCCCCTATTCGCCTGGAACTTTCTCACTTCTAAAACTGAAAGTCCTGCACCCTGGGAACTTTCTCAGTGTCAGGCAAACCAGGATGGTTGGACACCTAATGCAAAGGGAGACAAGGCAGCTGCACTGCCCTGCTTCTAAACATGCAGCAGGTAGGAGAAGCTACTGCTCTCCCTGCTAGATTTGGTGGGGGCGGGGGGGAAAGTGGGAAATCAGATAGTCTAGGCAATCAGCAATGGGTCCACTACTGGATAGAATGTAGCCAAGCATGGATGGAGTGGAGGTGTGGTGGTGTATGGCTAGGTAAGGAGATTGGACCTTCTATGGGCACAGGGAAATATTTGTGTGTGTGATTCTGTGTATTGTAGTGATACGCTTTTCAGAGCTATGCTGAGGCATATTCATCCAACATTTAGTAAAGAATGGATTAGACTAAGTGAGACTGGCAATAAAGATGAAATTTCAGAGGACAGAGAGAGCATGCAACTCCTCAAGGTCACACAGGAAGCTCATTGTAGGCTTAGAAATATAACTTAGGGTTCAATAAATGTTCCAGATACTGACCAAGGAATTGGCTATTTTCTCCTTCAGGTGATAGTAGTGAAGGGGTAGCATTGATTGTAGTGGGAGCCAGGAAAGTGGTGGTGGGGACCAGAATATGAGGTCAGTTAGAAGCAGTCCCTCAATGACTTTTTCTACATCTCCCTCTCTTCCTTTCTCTCCTTCTCTTCCTCTTCTTCCTCCTCCTCCTTTCCCTTTCTCTCCTTCATCACAGCCACCTCCCCATGGTCTTCCAGATCTGCCTCAATGCCTTCAGTCTTGCTCAGCGTCCCCACCTGTGTACCACATCTATCCTCCACCAACGTCATATTATCCTGGGATTACAGGACTATGAGCCAGTCATAACTTAGCATGAAGGTCAGCCCCTCACTCCTGCTCTTTGGGATTCTCACACTGCACCTTACCTCTTCCCAAAGGAAATAGTAGCTTTAGGAGAGCAGAATTCAGAGAGCAATGGGGAAACACCTACATCTTCCTCGTGTCAGTGGAGCCCCACCATGAGGGGGGAGTGGTAGAGAAGTTCCTGCTCACTGCAGAGTTTCCCTTCTCTTCAGGTTCTTGGTCTGCTTAGGTCATGGCTGCTCTGTTTGTTCTCTGATACTACCAAATAGCTATTCTTTTTGTTATATTTTCATAATTTTTTTCAGCAAATGGACTGATCTGGTCAAAGATTTTCTATCAGAACTGGAAGCTGAAACCTCAAGATATATTTTAAATACCTCATCTTTGAGTCACATTAAATTAATATTTTTAAGCATCTTAATAAATATTATCTGCCTTCTAGGAATATTGTGCTAAATTTTGCTCCTAATAGCATTAATTAGAATACTTCTTTTCCACTCCACTGAGTACACTCGACCCCCAAATCATTATTTTTAAAAAATTATAGTATTTCATGAAAAGTATGTTTTAATTTATCAAAATCTGCTAAATTAGAATACTTAGAAGTGATTTTTAAATTGGTTTGTTTCCTAATGCTGGGGAATCATCCATGATTCATTATGAAGAATTAATGTAGAACATGGGAAAATTATGAAAACGTTTTGTTCTCTAATCCATCCCTCTTATTTCATTTTATTCTATTCTCTCATTTTTGCCATGAATAAACAAGGAAACAAACTGTGATTTCTTTCTTCTTGCCAAGAGAACTCATAAGCCTCTATAATACTATTTTTATATTATTACACTGTTATTACTATAGTCTTATAATATTATTATATAATGTGCCTGAACCCATTAGAATAAGGGACAGAACACAAGCAGAAAGTACGATCAGTCAGTGCAGACAGTGGTAGGATATTCCAAACAGCTCACCCGAACAACCTGAGCCCCGCTGAGCTCTGCAAATCACCTTCACTCCAGGACTGCCTGGGGCAGTGAAGGCAGAGAAACAAGGTCTATCCATGGTTGTCAGTGGGGAAGTAATCAAATAAATCAAAATTTTTTTTCTAGGGAAAAAATAAGAGGTATCTTTATTTTTTGCTAGTGTTATCTCCAGAAGTTATTAAGGAAACGAAGAATGAAAAAAATGAAAATGCATGTGAGTGACATTCTAATCTTAATTTAAGAATGTGAAGATATTCATATAAATATGTCAGTTTAAATGTTTAAAATATAGGCAAACTATAAAAATTTTTTAAAAGTACAAAAAGAAGGAGGAAAAGGAAAAGGATGGAAAGGAGTAGACAGGAATAGAAACCAGACTTCCTTGGAAGAATCTGGTTGTGTAGATTTGATTTTGAAGCAATGAAACCATTTTATATAATAAGAAAATATTAAAGTCATAAATACAATGCCTAAATTTGAAAAATGAATAAATGAACTAAATTTACCAATTGGTAGGAAAAAAAATATTAAATAAGAAAGTGGGGGCACCTGGGTGGCTCAGTGGGTTGAAGCCTCTGCCTTCGGCTCAGGTCATGATCCCAGGACCTGGGATGGAGCCCCGCATCGGGCTCTCTGCACAGTGAGGAGCCTGCTTCCTCCTCTCTCTCTGCCTGCCTCTCTGCCTACTTGTGATCTCTATCTGTCAAATAAATAAATAAAATCTTTAAAAAAAATTTAAAAAAAAAGAAAGTGTTTCATGCAACTTTAAAATGTAAGAATGTGTACATTTCCTGTAGGTCGTACTTTTAGAGAAAAAAGAATGACCTGCCAAAATTTTAAATCTTTTTCAGCAACCATATTGTTAATGGTGTATCATTCTTACTTCTCCTTATAGGAGTATTTCAGCTAATAATGGAAAACGAATAATAGAATTAAGAATCAAGGGACACTTAGGTGGCTCAGTTGGTTAAGCATTTGCCTTTGGTTTAGGGAATAATTCCAGGGTCCCGAGATTGAGTCCCACATTGGCCTTCCTGCTCACCAGGGAGCCTGCTTCTTCCTCTGCCTACTGCTCCCCCTGCTTGTACTCTCTCTCTCTGACAAATAAGTAAAATCTTAAAAAAAAAAAGTTAAGGTATCACTATTTTACAACCCCTAAATAATTAATATAGGCATTCTTCATTCCAGTCAGGAAGATAACAAAACAGCCACCAGACATTATTTACCTCCTGATCAGAAACATAATACTGCACGTGAGTCTTAGAAAAAATAAAAACTCAAATCTAAATATCAAACCTCTAGACTCAGCTATAGATTTACACAAAAACCAGGAGACACATGTATGCTTAACACACCACAGGGTGCCATCAACAGAATCCAATCAGTGGGAAACTTCATAGGACAAATGGCCTTTTTTCATCAACAAATACTTTGCAAGGGGAAAAATACTAATGGAGAGTAAATCTGTCGATATAAATGGAATCAGAAATTATATCAACCAATTGCAATGTGTGGACTTTCTTTGAATCTTTTTATCTAGAATAAAGTGATCTATGAACACAATAAAATATTTAAGACAATCATTAGACAATTAGAAATTTGGGGAGTGGGCAAAGCGGGTGAAGGGGGTCAAAAGGTACAAGCTTTTAGCTATAAAATGAATAAGTCATAAGGATATAATGTATAGCATGGTGACAATAAGAGAGAGGGGGAGAGAGAAGGTAGAGAGGAAGAGAGAGAGACAGAAAGAAAGAAAGAAAGAAAGAAAAGAAATTTGAATGTTGACTGAATATTTGATATTATAGAATCATTGTTAATTTTTTAAGTTGTAAAATGATATTTTATAGAAGGGCCAGATACAATACAAAATATCCAGTGAAACTTGAATTTCTAATAAACAAAATATAAATTGCTTGGGTAACTATGGTTTTGGGGTTTTTTGTTTGTTTTAAAGAGGGAGAGAGTGGAGGGAGGGGTATGGGGGAGGGGAAGAGAGAATCTCCAGCAGGCTCCTCCCTGAGCATGGAGTCCAACACAGGGTTTGATCTCATGACCCTGAGATCATGACCTGAGCGGAATCCAAGAGTCTAACACTTAACCAACTGAGCCCCAGGTGTCCTGTGTAACTATGTTTAATGCAATATGCCCTGTGTTTTTTATTTGATAAACCTGGAAATTCTAGTATTATGACTATATTGAAAACAACAGTCCTCATTTATTATGTATATACATACAGAAATATTTAAAGATGGATAAAATGATCTCTGAATTTGCTTCAAAATACTGTGGAGACAAGGCAATGTATGACAGTATAGATAGAACAAGATTAACCTTTCATTGTTAACTGTTATAATTGTTAACTGTTAAATCATAGAGATGGGTATGGGGGTGGGGTGGGGCAGGCTCATTATATCATTCTACTTGAGTGTCTGTTTTGACTTTTTCAAAATGAAAAGTTCAAGAACATGCAGTCTTAATATTTTCAGGTTTGTCAGCACCTGCATAGGAACAACGCATAGTAACAACAAGGCCCACATTTTTAGTTCCCAGTGAATTATGTCAGAATCTTGCCTATTTGTGTTAGGTTCTTTGGGGCTGTTTCAAACGTACATAAGATGGTTCCTTAGCCTCTTATCAGGGCAGCAAATACTTGTCTCAACTGCTAACACCACTGGCCGGCACAGACACTTTCCTGGTGACTTCTGAGCTCTCCAGGTGTCCAAGCTGCATCCTGGAAGCTGGAAGACAGAGTTGGGAGGGGCTGTGATGCAACTCTGTATCTTACAGTGTAGTGTGGGTCCTGAAGCAACACTCCTAGGACCCTGTCTGAAAAAAGCATAAGAATCTCATTTAGCTCCAAGAATTAACTATTTTCTTCACTGAAACAAAAAATTAGCTGCTCAGGCTGAGAAAGAAGTAAATACTGTTCCATCTCTTTCATTGCTTTTTGTCCCCTTCTCCAGTTACTTCCACCTTCAATGCCATCTTGCCTCAGTCTCTAACCTGGAACTTGCTCCCCAACCTGAGGTCTTTGTGTTATTGCAAATGAAAAGGTGATTGTAAGGCTCCAACCCTCCTATTATACAGCTGGAGAAACTGAGTCCTGAAATAGGCTGTGATGTGCTCAAGGGAAACTGCATCAGAGGCTGATTCTAAATTCTAAACGCATTACCCTGTAGTTATCTGGGGCAGACCAGATGAGCCACTGCTCTCTGAGGGGATTTCCCTACATACAGTGGAAGAAGTAAGAGGCTGCTCCAAAAGGCAAAGTCATAGCCCTTGAAGCAAATCCCACTGTCATCCCAGAACAGGGCAATGATTCTTGCACATTTTACTGGTATAGAGAGTTAATATAGCCATCCTTTAGGGTAGGTGAGATAATACTAAGTTCCCTATAAACTGGAGTCCTGGGCATTACATCCAAATCATACCTCTCTGTGTCATTACCCAGAAGTTTGCTCCTGAACATAAGCCACTAAGTTAGCTTTGGTCATCCGGGTCCTTCAAGCTGGGGCATGATTGGGATCAGCTACCAGTTCAGCTATCTTTGTGGGGAGACAGCAGAGAAGTGGGCCAGGCAATGTAAGAAGTGAATACCCATTGCTGTGTAGGGAGCACTTTCTAAGAGACAGGGATTTAAATGCTTTGCCCCATTAAATCCTGCAATATCTTACCAAGTACTGTGTAGTCCCCATTTTATGAAACAGGAAGTTGAAATCCAAGGAAGTTAATATACTTCTCTCACAGCAAGAAGAGCACTTGCTCGCTTAATGTCCAATGCCATATTCAGAACAGATCAGAGATAAAGAGATGGCTATCCCCATTTGTAGATACCCAGGAAAGATGTGACCTATGTGAGGTCATTGAGAAATATTAAAGCAGGTCTAGGTTCATGGATTATGTCTCCTCCTTCCAGGTCAGTGGTCTTTCTGCATTTCCACATTGTAACTGCTGGGGTTAGGTCATCTTACCCTTGGGCCACAGTGAGCAACCCGGGCCATTCTAGAGAGATCTGCTCAAAATATGTTCCCTGCTAGCTCTGATTTCAGCAAATTCCCTACCAAGACTTCTATATACTCTCCTAAATGTTAACTAAAAGACACAGATTACTCATAAGAGTGGATTCTGACACTCCTCTTCCTGCAAAGGTTAACTTCCATCCAGATTTTCCATCCATGGCCCCCTCTGATGATTCAGAAGGTGTGTTCTCATGAATGAAGAGGTGCAACGACATATTTGGAGTTTGAATTTAACAGTAGAGATATAACTTCACCTGAATTCATAAGAACTGCCCTCCTTCTCACTGCTAGTAGAATTGATGGTAGTTTGTATCTTTGCAAATCAGCACTGGCAAACCAAAGGAGAGGAGTCAAGCATTATTATTCATCGCCTTCCCAGAGTCCTTAAGATCAGAGATATAATATTGATTTTGGCATTGACAGTTTTATAAAACAACTTTAGAACTTATGTGCCAGGAATAAACCTTGCTCATATCACCTGGGACCTCTCTTGTACTAGAAGAGGAGCCTTGGATACTCTGTTGGAGCAGGCAAGAGAAGCACAAAGAACATCAGTTACCAGGATGCTTTTTGGGCAGATGTGAGTGTCCTGCATGTTCATAGGCTGGTACATAGAGCATGCTGTGTTCATGATTCCTGAATGAATGAATGAGCGAATGAACATAGCAAGGGAAGTGTTTCTTAAAGACAAACAGCACATAAATGAAATGAAAACTTACTTATGAAAGCAAATCAACCAAGCAACCAAACAACAACAACAAAATGTTACAATTGAGTGTGCTGATAAAGAGGAGAATAAAACAAAATGGCCAACTTAATATTCATGAAAATTAGACTCCAGAATGAAAAAATATCAGTCTGATTCCCTCTGAATTGTAAAGACATGAAGTTTCCTCTTAACCTCTATATAATTCTATTTTGGGGAATTTATATTTATTTTTATTTAATTCCATTTATTTTGGATAAATGCCAAGTGGATCTGTGGTTGATAATTGTGGCAAACTAGGGTTGTGGTATCTGATAACTCTCTCTGAAACTCATACCACTAACATATACACATGCACACCCATACACACACACATCACCCATTATTTATGGAGGACAAAATTCAGTTTGAAAAGTCACATTAATCTGTGTCTCCTTCCTGGTCCTTCACTTCCTAGCCTGGCTAAAACTAAGTGTCTCATTTGCAAAACTGGAAACACAGTATTTATGTTATAAGAAAGCTTTAAAGAAATAACTCATTTATCATTCTACCTATATATATACACATATATGTGTGTGTATATACATATATACATATATATGTATGTATATATGTATATATACATATATGTATATATACATATATATAATTTAACAGAGAGAGACAGAGCGAGAGAGGGAACACAAGCAGGGGAATCCCATACCAGGTATCATGCTAGGAATTTACACCCACACACAGGTTTCCTGACTTCTTCGAGTTTATATTCTAGAGGCTAAGACACAGAATAAAAAGGCAGCAAATAAATGACACTTGCAGGTTGTGATTAATGCTCTGAACAAAATAAACAAGGTGTTTGGATAGACAGTGATAGGAAGACCTATGTTAGATAGTCTATCCTGAAAAGCCCATCTGAAGACACTGAATCAGAATCCTTAGAATTGAGAAGGAACCAGTAAGGAAAGAGGCTTATGCAAGAAGAATGGTGAGTGCCAAGGTCCCGGGGCTGGCAAGTTCTTGGGAGGGCCAGTGGGTTGAAGAACAGTGTTCAAGGAGAAAGTTGAGGTAAGCTGAGAACAGGGTCAAAGTCAGGTCACACAAGGTCTTGTAGATCTGGAAGAGTTTAGGTTTTATTCTAAGGGCAAAGTGAAGCTACTAAAAATATCAATCAGGGGGATGATTTTGTCTTCTCTACATTCTTTAATAATCTGACTTCTGTCTGGAACATGGACTGTGGAGGGGCAGAAGTAGAAACTGAAATACAAGTGAAGAGGCAAATCACAATAGATGAGAAAGAGAAGATGCGGACCAAAACCAAGAATGTGTCACTGGAGAAAGAGAAAGATGTGTGCATTTTTCATATATTTTGGGTAGAGGATGTGATAAAAGGTTGGATAATGGGAGTAGGAGAAAGGGATAACTCCAAGGTGACCCCCAGTTTCTGCTCTTGGGGACAGTCTGGCCATTTACAGAGGAAAAAACCTGAAGAGGAACAGGTTAGGGGTCACAAATAAGATAATGCATACCTTGTATGGAAAGCACTTAATGCAGTTCCTGACATGTAATGTGCTTTCAATGGGTGGCACTAAAAGAAAATGCTTCTATTATCTGATAATTCAGGTCCATTAGTTTCCCTTGACAACCTATTACAATTTAAATAAAATCTTCCAGAAGCATTTTCAGTTTCCTGTTTCTGTGCTTTATGTTCACTCTTCAGTAACTAAAGGTTTAAGGTCTATATATCCCTTATCTTTAAATCTCATGGAGGGAGGTAACAAAGACAAAATTCCCATTGCTGTTCCACTTTTCATTTGAAATAAACACTGCACACTAGAGTGATTTTGTAATCCATTCTCCCCGATTCTTACCTCTACAAGAAGACAGAGATGCTCTTTGGCCCTCCTCAACAAGAATACTGCTGGAAACATGGACCACAGAGAGACAGACTACAGTTCTTCTTGTCCAGGGCCGGTGACTGGGGAGTCCCAGAAATAGAGCAACCAATGTTATTAGCATGTACGGGGAGATTGCCACAGGCTGGACAATGTGCCCTTAAGTACTCTGTAGTAAGGGCGGTCCCTTGGAGCAGGCATTTTGCTCCTTGACTTACAGATTTAGGTAGTTATTACAGCAATTTTCCAGCAGAGGGCAGTAAATGGTCTTAAAGAAGGGGAACCTCATTAAATTGCATCCAATCACCGTAGGGCTACAGCTGGGTACAGGATCTCTCATTAAAGACTTATAACCGCCCAGTAGATACGTTATGTCATTATCACCTCCGTCATGCTGAGGCTTATAGACGAGCGACATGTGGCCCAAAGTCACGTGTAGAAGAAAATGAGAGAGCTGGGATTTGGAATCCAGGTCTGAGCTTAGTTTTTATGCTGTGTGAAGTCACCAGAGATGTTTCTGGTTCCTCAGAATGATTGTGGACCTTGCGAGGACTCAAATTTTGGTTGATGTAAAGGAAACTTCTCAATAGCAGAGCTGCCCCCACAATGGAGCGGACGATTTCCCGAGATGACCTGCTCACCAAGGCTGGAGACAGGCACGGAGATGCTCCAATGGTGGACAGTGTCAAAGAAACTTCTGCAGAAAAAGGAAGTTGAGCTAAGTGGCCCATGGCATGGAGTCCTTCAAAGTGAAGTCAGTCTCTGGGAGAGGAGTGTTCACAATATGTTCATTTTAACAGTACTTTGTGACTCAATGTCGGGTTACATTTGGAAAAAGTTTCAGAACCTATTTAAAAGCCAAACAAGAAAAGGAACTTTATTACTTGTTCTTTTTTTCTTTTTTTTTTTTATTTTTAGATTTTATTTATTTATTTGATAGAGAGAGATACACAGCGAGAGAGGGAACAAAAGCAGGGGCAATGGGAGAAGGAGAAGCAGGCTTCCCGCTGAGCAGGGAGCCGATGCAGGGCTCAATCCCAGGACCCTGGGATCACAACCTGAGCCGAAGGCAGGCGCCCAATGACTTAGCCACCAGGGTGTCACTATTACTTGTTATTTCTTATGTCTCTTGGCTGGCTTTCCTTTAAGTGATCACCAGACTTGGCTCTAAATAACATTTCACTGTTTGTTAAATTTTAATGTAAATCATGATACAGCCCACAATC
Organism: Mellivora capensis; assembly: GCA_004024625.1. NCBI lineage: Eukaryota > Metazoa > Chordata > Mammalia > Carnivora > Mustelidae > Mellivora > Mellivora capensis. The sequence continues at coordinate 17,183 of PISX010003911.1, forward strand.
TATCTTACTGATATTACCCAAAAGGACATGTCTAAAGACAAGTAGGATCAATGGACAAGTGCATAATCCCCCAGGGTAACAAATTTGATAATCAAATAATCAGATAATCAGATAATACATTTTAACACTTTAAAAAAATAGTTTAGTCACCTTCCTTTGTAGTTATACCTGATGCTTTTGTAATAGTAACAGTCACCAGGCATTTATCAAGTACAAGGTAAGTTTTAAAGTCCAATTGTATATATCATAGCACTTTCATTTGATCTCCATAAAAACTTTGTGATGTATAACAGACAGAGATCAGTAGTTCCATGTCCAAAATAAGAAAACTGAAAAAAAAAAAAAAAAAAGAAGTGACTTACTCATAATAAATGCCTGGTAGGGACCTGAACTCCTGAACCCTAAAAAGACACTATCTTGGTTTGATGTTTAAAAGCTTGGACTCCATCTTCCAATAATTGGGTTTACGTCCCAGCCCTTTCTTTTCATAACCATGTTGGCCACGTCACATAATTTCTCTGGTCCCTAGTTCCTTCATTCTTAGGATAAGGTTAATGAAAATATCTATTAGATACAGTTGTTGTGAAGATTATATACTGAAATCTAGGTACTACCAGAATGTGGTAGCACCCAACAAATTTAGCTACTACTAGTATATTCCGTGGTCTCTGACACTTGTGTCTTTATGCTGCCTTTGTGAGGACGACATACTGGCAGCTGTTTCTGACATCCTGGAAGCAATAAAAGCAGTGTGACCCTGCCCCTGTCCTGCTCTGACACACTGATAATGGGAGTAGAAGAAGGGGTGGCACTCAGAGTGACTGTTCGAGAACAGAAACCCCAATTGGAAAGTGTTGACAAGGGAAAGGATTGTTAATGGCATCAAAAGAACAAAATCCATGGCAGCAAAAATTGATGATATAACCATGATAGAATTAACAATTTATGTATTTGAAATGGCCATAATTGGTGTGAAAATACAAACCTCATTCCAGGAAAATGTATTTCTAACTAGATGAGAACTAGCACAGAATCCTTATTCAAAATATGAAGTACTCTCAGCTATTTGTATTATCTTGACAAATGGTGGTTTGGCATCTCCTATGTGCTAGGAAGTTTTCTGGATACTGCATAGAACTTAAACTCTAGAAAAGGAAATACATATGCAAAAAAACTAAGTATACAAACACATCTATAATAAGTAAAATCTTCATAGGTGCTAGCAAGAAAGCTGTAACAAAGTAAATATGTCAAGATTGTTAGGAGCAGTTTCTTTTTAATGGGAAGATTGAAGAAGTCTTCCCTAAATGGATGATATGTGAATAAAAATCTGAATGAAATGAGAAATCCAGTCTTGCAAATCTCTGGAGGAAGAACATCCTAGGAAGAGAGAACAGCAAATGCAAAGGCCCTGGGGCAGGAACATTTGTGATATAGTCAAGGTAGGGTGAGGAGACCAATGGAGTTAGTGCTGAAAAATTGGCAATAGATGATCCTGGTAAATTAAGACAGATGTTGGGTCATATTGAGACCCATAGGCCTTAGAAGGGCATCTAGATTTTATTCTAGTGTGAATCTATTGAAGGATTTTGAGCAGGGAATGCACAATCTGATTTCTAGGGTGCCACGGCAGAATAGGCAAAAGATGATGACGGATATGACTTCAGTGGCAGCACTGGAGATAAAGAAAAGTCAACGTTTATGGGATATATTTGGAAATAAAACCACCAGTGCTTCCTAATGGATGTAGGAGGTGAGGAACAAGGAATCAAGGGGCTTGAGCCCATGGAATTTGTTAAATGGCTATAGCACTTTCTGAAATGGGGAGATCCAGGGTGGGGAGGTTTTAGTTCAGAGGAAGGGCTATCAAGAATTATGTTTAAGCAAGTTATATTTGAGGTGTTCAGTAGAAATCCAAGCAGAAATGCCAGATAGAAAAATGAAGATATGAGGTCTTAGAAGAATGTGGGAAAGGATGAGATCACATAGGGAGTCTGAGGAGCTGAGAAGGGAAGGGTAAAAATAGAAGCAAGTAATGAAAGTAATCAGGTTATGTAAAGAAAACTACAATTGGAGTGGAGATGGAAAGTGCTTGAAAGAAGCTAGAATGTTTCAAAAGCAACAATCAAAAGTTACAAACACACTTACCCCACCTCTATGTCCTTCAATTCATGGATCAAAGAAAAACAGCACCCAACTTGGGAGTACTTCTGGGTAGGGCAAAGCACTTTGGATAAATGCAGTTTGGGGGGCACAATAAGACAGTGCATAGTCCTAGAAGATATTTCAAAAATAGCAAATTTACTGGTGACAGATAGTGAGTGCTAGGAGGGCAGAGAGAAGCTGTGGGAAGTTTGAAGAAGGGCAGGAAATGTTATGAGATGACAGGATGCACAACCCTCTGGGATCAGAGTCCAGGGAATGGTGGATAGTGACCTGGGGGTCTTACACTTCCCAGCTGGGTGGGTAGCCATGCATTGTTACTTCTGATAGTGTTTTAGGGGAAGGTAGGTAACCCATTTTAACCCCAGTATTCATTCATCTTGGGATTGATGATGGTATCCTGCACGAGGCAATAGGTGGTTGTGATTCAGGAATTAATTCTAGAAAACCTGGAATGAGCCTGAGATGTTCATTGTTACACTCATGGGACGGACATATGGTCAAGATGTAACATGTGCTGATTGACAGTATTGCTTGTAAGCATAGGCCGGGGTGAGCTTGAGAAGAGTTTTTACCATCTTGTGAGTATTTTTTATTGATAACTACAAGATGGATGGCTTACATCTTAATAAAAAAAAATCATTGCTAAAAATTTCTGACCATCATCAGAGCCTTCAGCAAGTTGTAATCCTTTTGTTGAAGGAAGGTCTTGCCTTGAGGTTCATGGTTGCTGGCTGATCAGAGTGTTGGTGGCCGAAGGCTGGGGTGGCTGTGGCAAAGTCTTAAAATGAGGCAACAGTGATGTTTGCTGCATTGATGGACTCTTCCTGTCATGAACAATTTCTCTGTAGCATTCAATGCTGCTTGATAGCATTTCATCTACGGTAGAATGTCCCTCAAAATGGAAGTCAATCTTTTCAAACCCGGTTGCTGCTTACACAGCTAAGCTTATGTAATACTCTAAATCCTTTGTTGTCATTTTGACACTTTCACCAGGAGTAGTTTCCATCTCAAGAAACCACTTTCTTTGCTCATCCATAAACAGTAATTCCTCATCCACTGAAGTTTGATCATGAGATGGCAGCAATTCAGTCCCATCTTTAGGCTCCACTTCTCATTCTAGTTCTCTCGCTGTTTCTACAACTTCTGCAGGTACGTCCCCTACAGAAGTCTTGAACCCCTCAAAGTCATCCATGAGGGTTGGAATCAGTTTCTTCCAAATTCCTGTTCCTATTTTACTTCCTCCCACAAATCACAAATGTTTTTAATGATATCTTGAGTGGGGAATCCTTTCCAGAGGTTTTCAATTTACTGGGCTGATGTCCATTAGACAAATCACTACCTATGGCAACTATAGTCTTACAAAATGTATTTCTTCAATAGAGAGACTTGGAAGTTGAAATTACTTCTTAATCCATGGGCTGCAGAATGGATGTTGTGTTAAGATGCATGACAACATCATTGACCTTCCTGTCTACCTCCATCAGAACTCGTGAGTGACCAGGTACATTGTTGATGAGCAATAATGTTTTGAAAGGAATCTTTTTTTCTGAGCAGTAGGTCTCAACAGTGGGTTTGCAGTTGGTTTACTGGAGTAAAGTAGGTTCTAAACAGATATGCTGTCATCTGGGCTTTGTTGTTCCATTTATAGATCACAGGAAGAATGAATTTAGCATAATTCTTAAGGGTCCTAGGATTTTCACAACGGTAGACGAGCATTGGCTTCAACTTAGTCATCAGCTGCATTAGCCCCTAATAAGAGAGTCAGGCTGTCCTTTAAATTTTGAAGCCAGGCATTGCTTTCTCTCAAGCTGTGAAAGTCCTAGACAGCATCTTCTTCCAGTAGAAGGCTGTTTAATCGACATTGAAAATCTGTTGTTTAAGGCAGTCACCTTCATGAATAATCTTAGCTCGATCTTCTGGAGAACTTGGCTGCAGCTTCTAGGCTAGCACTTGCTGCTTCCTTCACCCTGCACCTTGATGTTATAAAGATGGCTTCTTTCCTTAATTCTCATGAAACAACTTCTGCTAGCTTCAAACTTCTGTAGCTGCCTCACCTCTCAACCTTCACAGAATTGACGAGAATTAAGGTCTTGCTCTGGATTAGGCTCTGGCTAAAGGGAATGCTGTGGCTAGTTTGATCTTCTATCCAAATCATTAAAGCTTTTTCTGTATTAGCAATATGGCAGTTCTGCTATCATCTGTCTGTTCACTGGAGTAGCACTTTTAATTTCCTTCAAGAAATTTTCTGGGGTTGGGCGCTTGGGTGACTCAGTGGAAGAAATTTTCTGGGGTGCCTGGGTGGCTCAGTGGGTAAGCCTCTGCCTTCAGTTTGGGTCATGATCTCGGGGTCCTGGGATCGAGTCCCTCATCAGGCTCTCTGCTTAGCAGGGAGCCTGCTTCCCCCACTCTCTCTGCCTGCCTCTCTGCCTACTTGTGATCCCTCTCTCTGTCAAATAAAAAAATAAAATCTTAAAAAAAAAAAAGAACTTTTCCTTTGTATTCACAACTTACATAACTGTATGGCACAAGAGGCCTAACTTTCAGCCTATCTTGGCTTTCAATATGCCTTCCTCACTAAGCTTAATCATTTCTAGCTTTGGATTGAAATGGGAGATACACTGTTCTTCCTCTCACTTGAACACAGAGAGAACATTGTAGGGTTATTCATTGACCCAATTTCAATATTGTTGCATCTCAGGGAATGGGGAGGCCAAGGAGAGGGAGAGAGATGAGGGAACAACCAGTCTGTGAAGTTGTCAGAGCATACACAACATTTATCAGTTAAGTTCACCATCTTGTAGGGGTATAGTTCATGGCACCCCGAAACAATGGCAACAGTAACATCAAAGACCACTGATCACAAATCACCATAACAAATATAAGAACAAGGGAAACTGAAATATTGTGAGAATGAACAAAATGTGACACAGAGGCATAGACTGAGCAAGTGCCAATGGGAATATGCCACCCATAGACGTGCTGGACACCTCCCATTTGTAAAAAATACAGTATCTATGAACTGTAGTAAAGCAAAGCACATGAAAGGAGGGATTCCTATATTGTGAAAATGTCAGAGTAGCTGTAGTCTTGGGGAATAGGGACAGTCTGTGAAGTGCAATGAGGGAAATTTCTGCTGTAGCGGTTCATGCATGCAAAGTGCACAGAACACTTAAGCTTAGGGCACTTTAATATATGAATGTTACGGGAGGCCTGGGTGGCTCAGTCGGTTAAGCCACTGCCTTCGGCTCAGGTCATGATCCTGGGTCTGGGATCTAGTCCAGCATCAAGCTCCTTGCTTGGCAGGGAGCCTGCTTCTCTCTCTGCCTCTGCCTGCCACTCTGCCTGCTTGTGCGCTCGCGCTCTCTCTCTCTCTCTCTCTGACAAATAAATAAATAAACTCTTTTTAAAAAGATATGAATGTTACAACTTATGGAAGATGTTAAAAATGGACAGAATAAGGTGGCATCTAGAAGAATTTTGAAACTTGAAAAGAACACTATGTGTGCTGTATACAGATGTAGACATGTTGTAAAACATTAAACATATATAGTAACCATTAACACCAACTCCAGGATGATGGTTATTTCTGGGGAGGTAGGGTGAAAGATTTGGTCCAGAGAAGTGGACTTTCGTTATCTTTATCTTCAAGAGAACACCTTGTCTCAGTCCAGTTAGGCTGCTGTAACAGAATACTATTGACTGGATGACTGATCAACAACAGAAATTTATTTCTCAGTTTTGGAGACTGGAAAGTCTAAGGTCAAGGTGCCAGCAGATTCTGAGTCTGGGGAGAGCTCACTTTCTGGTTCCTAGATGGCTGTTGTCTTGCTGTGTCCTCATGTCCACCAAATACCATCACATTGGTGGAGTAGGTTTCAACAAATAGATTCTGGGGGAACACAAACATTCCATCTATGGCACATACTACAAAAATGGCCAAGAGTTAACACTTAGTCAATCTTGGTTGTGAGTATATAAATGTCAGCTACACATTTGTTCTATTTTAGTGTTTTGAAGAATTTCCCGATTGCAAACTTTAATTTTAATGAAAATGATAATAAATTTCTGGGCGTCAAAAGCTGCAAAAAATTAGCTGTAGTTCTAATTCACATTGGATGGGGCTGCATTTCCCAGGTGTCTGAAGGAGCAGCCCCCCACCTCCACTTCACAAGTCCTTTTCTCCTCAAGGGCCCTCAGCCCATGTGGTTATTCTCAGAGGTCCTGGGAGGAGTCTGTTACCGAAAGACCTTATCTATGGTCACAAAACCATTTCTTTGGTGTTTCCAAGACAATCCTGGGCTACAAAATCATCTCAAGCAATGTGGCTTCAGGACCCCTGGTTTTACATTAGGAAAGTTGAGACTTTGGCAAAATCAGGGAGTGCTGGAATCGGGGCCTTCTAGCCTCTGCGATTAGTCATGCCAGAGAAGGTGTTCTGCTGCCTCAGCACACTCAGCAGAGCTGAACCACATCCTGCCCGCTCTGTGAGCAGTGGCTGCTCCAGCGTTGGTCATCTCATGGTGGCCCAGTGTCCTGGAAACTCAGGGTCAAGCAAGACTGACTTCCTTCTCTTTCAGCTTTCATTGCCTGCCTAACATAATGGAAATTAATATTATCAATTTATTATTTTCTCTATATTTTATATATTTTTAAATTTTAATTACGATATATATGTATATATGTATATACTTCCCTGATACTCCCCTATTATTTTTCCCTATATTATTCCTGGTGAACTTTTAATCCTTGGGGTAAAAAAAACATCAGAGGACCTTTGAACACATATTTTCTTTCTTCCTTTCTTCCTTCCTTCCTTCCATTCTTCCCTCCCTCCCTCGCTCCCTCTTCTCCTAACTCTTGAGTGAATACACCTGCAGAGAAAGCTCTTTAATTAAAAAACAAGGATATTTGTTGATTAAACAGAAAATGTAACTTCCATTTCTCTCAATCTTTTACCATTCATGTGACTAAACTTGGAAACAACAGGGAAGATGGAATAATGGATGTGAAAGACGAGGCTCATTTTGGATTCAAGATCTGAAGCAAGCAAGCTATTACCTTCCGAACACATATCAGTAATGTAGTCGCACTGAAGAGGCCTGAGTACACAGATAAATTTTTTTTTCATTTTATGGGCTTAAACAAAAGCCCAGCTTCACTGATGTATAATTTACATACCACAGAATACGCCTATTGTGCGTCAGTGATGATGTTTGGTACCCTTACCAAGTCTCCCTACCATCACAGTCCAGTTTTAGAACGCTCCGCTCACCCCCCAAGAGTCTCCTCTTGTGAGATTGCAGTCAGCCCCCGCTCCCAGCATGCCCTGAGTACTGCCTCTGTAGATTTGCCCTTTCTGCAACCTTCCCAGGAATCAGGCAGTAGAATCCCTTTGTGTCCGGCATCTTTCACTTTCCATAATGCCTTTCAGGTTCACCCATGTTGCGGCATGCACCAAGCACTTTGTTCCTTTTTATTTCTGAGGAGTATTTCGTTGTATGGGTGTAGCATATTCTTTTCATCTATTCTCCAGTTGGTGGACTTGTGGATTCCTTCCAATTTATCACTATTATGAAACATGTTCTGAACATTTGTATAGACATCTGTAGGTGGGAGTGTTTCCATTGTTCTCAGGAGGTACCAAAGAGGGGAATTGCTGGGAAAGAGTGAAGATTGCATGCAAAATTTGAGTTTTGGAAGAAACTATGAAACTGTTTTTCAAAGCAGCTCTACCATTTTACATTTCAGCCAGCAATGTAAAAGGGTTCAACTTTTGCTGTGTCCTTGTCAAGACTTAGTATTGCCAGTCTTTTTCATGATAGCCTTTCTAGGGATGCACTCTCCATCTTGTTTTCTACCACTGCTGTACTTTGTCATGCCCCCTCCCAGACTTGTACTCTTCTTTTTTTTTAAGTTTTTATTTATTTATTTGAGAGAGAGAGAGAGAGAGATAGCAGGGGGAGGGGCAGCGGGAGAGGGAGAAGCAGATTCACCACTGAGCAGGGAGCCCAACACAGGGCTTGACTCCAGGAGGCTGGGATCATGACCTGAGCTGAAGGCAGACACTTAACCGACTAAGGCACCCAGGTGCTTCTTGAATCTGGGTTTTTCTTTGCTTCCAATGCCATTCTCGGTCCTTGGAATGACTTATCCTTGAAGACTCTAAGTTGCGATGGCTTCCTGACACCCAGTGACGCTCTTGGACTTTCCTTATTCTGTGCTCCGTCTTCAGCAAAGCCCTTCTGACATTGTAGCAAACCAAGGGATTGGTGTGTCTGCTTTCCCCAGGATTATGTCAGTTATTTGAGAGAAGGGCACTCTTACTCCTCTTTGTGTTCATATTGGGTAGTGTCTGGCATACAATAGATATTTCCTATATTCTTTTTTTTTTTAAGGTTTTATTTATTAATTTAACAGAGAGGGAGAGTACAAAGCAGGGCGAGCGGCAGGCAGAGTGAGAGGGAGAAGCAAGCTCTCTGCTGAGCCAGGAGCCAGATGTGGGACTCGATCCCAGGATCCTAGGATCACGACCTGAGCTGAAAGCAGCCACTTAACAAACTGAGCCACCCAGGCGTCCCTTTCCTATATTCTTAATTACAGGATAAATTAATAAGTGTTTTAATTAGCAGAGGAGTAAGTGGTTGCATGAGAGATCAGGATATTGATTATAAAAATGGAAACATTTTAAAGAACAGCTTTGAGATCGTCCCAGTTCAGCCTCTGCCTCCTGGCACAAGGGAAGCTGATTGCTAAGGTGATGGGAGAAAAACCTATTTATTAGACTAGACCAGCAGACATGCTGGCAATGAGAATGTATCAGGTTGGAAAGATTTTGATCATAAGAGCTGAGAGATGGCATTCTTTCATTAAGAACTTTTCACTTGACAGTAGCAATTTTTATTATCATGTTTTCTGACCCGGGGACACATTGAGGGGCTGTTTTAGTGAATTTGTTTCTTCTCAGTGTATAGCCCTTGACTTTTAAACTGCTTTAATAAAAGAAACCTTGATACATTGGAGCCATTAATAATGGCTTTCCTCTTTAAATGGAGTTTTTAGCACAATCCTAAATATGGATTTATTGAACTTCATGTTTCAAGCCTGATGAATATCTCAGCTGTCCCTCTTCACCAGAGCTTCAGGTGCCATTAAGTGTATGGCTGTGTGAGAACAGTGAGTAAGCCTGAGTTCTCTTTCCTTTAAAAATGATGTATTATTAAGGAATAAGGAATAGAAGGCTCGTGGCACAAGACAGATCTGAGAAGTGCATAGAGATCTGTAAGAATAGAATCCAGAAGAGGGAATAGACCCCCAAGAGAAGAAATGCTTCCAAAAATGCTGTTAAAGTGTCTCAGATAATACATAAATAACAAATTCTTCCAACATATTTTACATCTTTTTTTATTTGAAAACAACTGTTCCATGAGGTGGGGAGCAGCTTGGGAAACTGAGGCCAGACTGTTTAGGTTACAAAAGATTAGAGAGCAAACAAGTGGTGGAGCTAGAATTTAAAGCAAAGTATTTCTGTTTGCCTGAGATTGGACTATTTTTACTGTGTAACGTTACCTCAGTTTAAGAGGTCGAAACAGACAAGACAGGCAGATTTTTTTTATTTGATGGCCTTTTTTTGAGTACTTCATAGAAAACAGATTTTGCACCGCAAAGCACACCTAACCCTCAGAGGTGGCTATTAGTTCCCATTTTTATTTATTACTTAGTGTCACACAAGGAGAGCATCATTGAAATTCAGTCTCTGCCCCCAGGAAGTTCCAATGAAGAAGTTGCTAGTTATTCGATGACTAAGAAGCTTCAGAGACTTGCATCATTCTTAGGAGACTGAACACCAGCTGTTTGCCCTTTCTTGGGTAGGAGATACATTAAATGAATCCTGGCAAGGCCACCAGAACATTCTCTTTTACTTTTCAGAGAGCTTCAGTCCTCATCAGTAAAAGGAAAGCGTATCTCTAAGATCTTCCGATTCCTGGAGGGATATAATTCAAGGAATGACCCTCCTGAAAAACATGCATCACACATGAAGGGCACATGTTGAAAATAAGCCATTAGTTAGTTGACAAATTACACAGGTTATAGGAGAAGAGACAATTGGTCCACTCAGACCACCTGCCTTACTGCCTTGTTGCAGAACCATGGACATTCCCACTGGGTTTTATTATTGACAGTATTTTACAGATGAGAAACTGAGGCATGGAGGGGCTAAACCATTTGCCTAAAGCCACATATTCATTGAATGGCCAGGCCAGGATATAGCCAAAGCAACATCTTCTTTTAAATATAAAAATCAATTCCATCAAGTTAATTTGCACTGAGAGTCAACTATATGCCAAGAGCATGAGTTTTGGAAATAAAAGAATCTGAGTTTGAAGTCACAGAGTAGTGGCTACTCAATTCTGTGAGGGTTAGCCAGACACCCTGCTTTCTGGAGCCTGATTCCTTGGCTATAAATGGAGTCGGATGGAGGGAAAGAACAGAAGATGGTCATGTTGGTAAATAAAGTGACATATGCAATGTGTCTGGGATAATATCTAGTTTAAACTAAGTGTTAAGTAGTTGGGTTTCTTTTTTCAAAGTCTGAAACTTACTTATTGATTCAATTATTAGCTTCCTATTACCAGCCGTGGAGGATGAAGATGTTCCTCATCATTGATTCTTTTCAAGATGACGGTTAATGATATGGTCCAGTGAGGGGCAGGGAGGGAAATGACCTGTCCTGTGAAAAAGAATTTGGGACCACCCAGAGGCATCTCCCAGCCCCACAGCTGTAGTGGAATGGAATCAGGGACTGACTCAGAATCCTCTGTTAGTTTTTCCAGCTTCATTATAGAGACTGTGGCCCTGCCTTTGAAGACATCAAGGATTAGTTGGGAGTGAGAGAGGAAAACCCAGGGAGCTATCAGAGGGAAAGGCTGTGCTTTTTCTGCAGCTCTAACTCTGGAAATATAAACATCAGAAAGCACAGCATGGGCAAAGGTGGCCCTTTCTTGAGGAGGTGTGTGTGTGTGTGTGTGCACGCTCATATGCTCAGGCCGGTATGACAAGTGAGTGGCATGTGGACAATTGAGCCCAGCGGACATGTGATGGTATTCTGGGAGTTCAGCCATTTTTTTTAAAATTTTTCTTTTTAATTTTCTTTTTTAAAGATTTTATTTATTTGACAGAGATCACAAATAGGGAAAGAGGCAGGCAGAGAGAGAAGAAAGCAGGTTCCCTGCTGAGTAGAGAGCCCAATGCGGGGCTTGAGCCCAGGACCCTGGGATCATGACCTAAGCCAAAGGCAGAGGTTTTTAACCCACTGAGCCACCCAGGTACCCTGGGAGCTCAGCTTTCACGGAGACCAGAAAAAGACCTAAAAATGTCCCACTCACTCCTGAGCTATTGATCCCTGGAGGCCAGCATGAGACCATCCAGTGCAGGAGCCTGCCGTGCATGCTAGAGCCTGGGGAGGCTCTGCTTCAGAGTAGAGAAATGGGGGCTGGAGAACTGGACCCACTTAATGTCAAGTCCTCAGTTCTCTCCTTACAGTTTTGTGGCCACACCTCCTTGAGGAACACTATTTTCTTTGTATGTAAAACTAGGGTAAGAATGTGTACTTTGATGTATAATAAACAAGATAACTTATTTAAAGTTAGCAAGTGCATGGCACATAGTAGGCAATTAAGAAATGGCTGAAATTAATGATTCTGAAAGAAACAAGGAGACAGTATGTGGAAATATGAGACTTAAAATAGCCAAACTGTAGGAGAAACCTGATTCCACAGGCTTCAGAGGCTGGTTTCCAGCTTTGAGGTAGGATTGGAGACATTCTGACATAGATATGGAGTCCTGGATGCCCAGCAGCCCTGTGATCCTCTGGTCAGAAAGAAAACAGTGACCGCATCTCCCTCCTCCATCAGTCTGTCTTTGACGAGACTCTGAAACCCAAATTTACCTCTTCAAGACAGAGAACTACTCAACACACTTTTCTCAATAAGATCCTTCCCTTCTCAAAATTCTTCTTTAGCAGATTTAAGCTATGAAGAGTGAAATGAAGAATATTTAGGTCTAAAAGGGCAATTACAACAAATTTAACCATCCCATGTATTACATATAGGGAAAATGAAGCCTGGAAAGGAAAATGACCAGTAAACATCACAAAATGGTTGGGGGGAATTAGAGCTCCTAACTTTATCCCAACTACTACAGAAGTCACTTTAAGAATTGTTTTTTTTCTAGAACAGATGGGATAAAAAAATTAGGGGAAGGGAGGGAGGGAGGGAGGAAGGAAGGGAGGAAGGAAGATCAGGTACATCTAAAGAAAGTTTGCCAAATCTAAGTATTTTTTTCAGCAGGCTTTTAGCATGGGAAATTCCAGAAAGTAGGAAGCCCTCAAAGCTGCTTGTCCTCTGGCCCTTCCCTTTCTGATTTCATCTCCTCCAAGCACCCCAACCATCCTCTATGGTACCAGAAAGTGCTAGAACAGACCTTGCCTCCTGGCCTTTGCACATACTGATGCCTTGCAGTGTTTACCTGGATTAGGAACAATGGAGTTTCATTTCCCAGCTCAGGCATCCCACAGGATCCTGGGCTCTCAACCCTGGCACTTTTCATACCAAATCATAATGGTCTGTTTGCTCGTCTGTCTTACCACTAGACTGTGAGCCCCTGGAGCACAGGGGCCGTATCTTACCATCTTGATTTCCCCAGTGCATACCACTTATTTGTTTATTTTTTTTTTACTTATTTAAATGACTGAGTGAGTCCAAGTCAAGCATGAGGGAATATTTATTTCTGCAATGTTCTTGCTAAAGCCTTGTAGGTATCTTCATAGATCCTTCATCCATAATGCAATGCTCATTACATTATGAAGTCCAATCCCTAGAGCGTATCTTTACCCAGATTACTCTATTAGATAAAACAATACTTATAAGTGATGAGTAAATTTATATACTGTGGAGATTGTTATTAGAAACCTGCCACAGGAGGTTTCTAGTGAAGTGAAACAGGAGTTTCGAGTGTAGCAACTGTGACTCTACTAGAAGATTCTACAACTCCATGCTGGGTCTGCTCACCATGATAGCTTCCCCCTCTTCCTCTCCTGCAGGCAGACTCTCTGCTTCTCATATTGCCCCTTCCTCTGGAAGCCAGGCCTGTAGCAGTAGCCAGTGTCCCAGAAGGAGCTCCACCCTGAGAAGTTCTGCTTCCACTGGGGCTTCTCAACCTTGGAGTGAACCCTTAAAGAACAGACACCCAGATTGTCTGCTGACTTTCTTGGATGCACTTTCCGATTTGCGCTTTGATCTTACAGTCACTGCTGAAGGAGAGATGGCCAAGAAGGAAGGAAGTCTCCAAAGCCCAGAAGAGGTTTGAAGCTTCTGTTTGGCTCACATTCACCTGCTTTAGCATGTTTTCCACATGCTCCAGAAAGTTTTCCACAAATGAGATTCTTATGGAGACATACCATAGACTACTATCCAAACATGATATTTGTTACAATTAGTCCACCATATTGTAAATCCCTTTTGGGTGGGAATTCCAGCCTAGTAGTCTTTGAATCCTTAGGATTCAGCATAGCATCTGGCTCAGAATAAATCTTAAAACATGCAATGAATGAATGAATGAATGAGTGACAGCATGAAGAGCTAACAAGGAGCATGAGTCACGAGTAATCATATGATTTTATGTAATGTACACATTTAGTCTGGCACTCAAAGCCTCTCATGACTAACAGCACTCTATGGATGGTGTGGGCGGGGCTCATAATGTTATCCTGAGGATTTTTAAAGAGTTCTTGATGAAAAGATTAGATTTGATAATCCTGCTTATAGTTAAATAAAACAAAAATTGAAAATCACCAGAGGAGAGAGTTAAAGAGTATTTTGTGCTCTCTTATTCTAAAATACATGGTTTCTAATGCAGACTGTCCCAGATTTTAGCCTTTATATTCTCTGGCTTGCAGTGGCCACACGTGGCTGGTTTTGATGGGTTTTTGGAAGCAGCGGAGTGTGGCCATGGGCCGGTGTGCTCATTCTTTTGATTATGTCTCACTGCAGCGAGCACAGGAACTTAGTGCAAAAAGGATAAAACATCAAGATAGGAGACAACTGCGTTTAGCTGCCCAGGCTGCACAAACAGGCATGTGGCTGTTTTCTGCCTCCCTGGGCCTGCCTCTCGGTTCTGGGCCTGAGATCACAGATTCACAGTGGCAGTGAGAAACTTCCCCAGGCTCTCTGGGGGCTGAGAACGTCCTCACGCAGCCCGGAATGTCCATGTCAGAGGAGGAGCACCCCCTCAGGAAGTTGCCTGGGTCAGATATTTCAAGGTTCAAGAGAATCATGGTCAAAATCTGAAGCCAGAAGCTCCTACCTCATTCGCCCACTTTCCCACTGCTTAGAACGACAAGGTAGTAATTACAAGTTCTTCGCAAGCTTCCTTAGGCCTCGCTGTGTCTCTGTAGGCACCTTACATTTTATTTGATGACAGTGACATTGGTGGATAATAGTTTCCACCCCTGCAAATGATTACTGATTCTATAGCTGGTCTAGTAGAAATGTTACTGCAAAATTGAACACTTTATACCAAGAGAGAAACACACTCCCCTGTGTGCAGGTTTCTCATTGGTGACCTTGTGCCTGATTTTCCTCTACCCGGTATCCCAGGGATTTTGCTAGTAAACTCCATTTGTCCTCTCTCAATCTGGGATACAGAGCTCTGAAACAAAAGCTGAGGTTCACTGAATGATGACTGCATGCCAAGGACCCCATGGGTAGTCACTCATTTGATCATTTGCATTCCCAAAATAATTTGGGTTAGCCTCTCTTTGCTGACCCAAAGTTATCATTGATCCTGACTGAAGCACAGAAATACACTATAGACATAGTCACCTTGTATAAATTTAAGTAACTGGTCCAAGAGTAGCGGAGCTCGTGATGGGAGGAGGCTGAGATGAGGATTCAGGAAGTTCATAATCACCGCAACACAGTCTAGCAGGAGGGGCAGGGGCCTGAAGCAGCAGGAAAGGCGCAAGGAGCCAGAACTCCTGGGGTCGAGTCTCAGCTCTGCCACTAATGACCTGCTGTGACTGGTACCCCACCACTGTGGCGGCCTGCTCCGGCTGCCCCAGCAAAGCACCACAGAGCAGGCAGCTTAACTGACAGAAAGTTAACTTAACCGTCTGACAGTTCTGGAGGCTAGAAGGACAAGACGAAGGTGTTGGCAACATTGTTTTCTTGAGGCGTCTGTCATTGGCTCATAGAGGCCATCTTCCCTTGGTCTTCCCTATCCGCACATTCTCTCCTGGAGCCTCTCTCTGTCTTCTTATGAGGACCCCAGTCAATTCAGAGCAGCCCCCCCCCACAACACCCCATTTAACCTAACAACCTCTTTAAAGACCCCGTCTCCAAAGAGAGTCGCATTCTGAAGTAGCGGGGTTAGGACCTCAGCACACAAATTCTGGTAACACGGGTGAAAATCAAGGCATCAGCAGGGCTGTATTCCCTTCAGAGGTTCAAGGGTAGATTCCATTTCCTTGCCTTTTTCAATATCCTCTTCCCTGTTCAGAGAGCATCATCTTACCATGGCTTCCATGACCATATCCCCTTTCACAGTCTGACCCTGCTGCCCCCTCCTGATCAGGACTCAGGATGGCACTGGGCCATCCGCATCACCCAGGAAGATCTCCTTATATCACAATCCTAAAGTAATTAATTACATCTGCAAAGCACTTTTTACCATAAAAGGTAACATACTCATTTTATTTAAATGGCTATTTGAGACTCCTTGAATCCTCTCTTAAAATTAATGCTATTTTGCTTCTCTATCACCACCTCATAAACTACCCCAAAATGTAGTGACTTAAAATGACAGTTGTTTCCTTATATTGCATGGTTTTGTGGGTTAAGCAACCTTGGCAGGCTGTGACTGATTGGTTCTGCCTCTTGTGGCATCCACTGAACTCACTGGCAGCAGGCAGCTGGCTTGCTCTGCAGATCCAAGAGGGCTTCGTTCTCCAGCCTGGGGCCCTGGTGGGCTGGCTGAAAGACTAGGCTCCCATGGGACCCTCTCCTCTCCCACACCAGCTCAGAGACTCTCCTAGTGTCCCTCCACTATAGTAGGTGGACTTCTTACCTGATGGCTCAGGGTCCAAGAGACGTGCCCGAGGCCCAGGAAGCAGATGCCACCAGTCTCTTAAGCCTGTGCTGGGAAACTGACATAGCCCATTCCACCATATTCTTTGAGCCAAAGCAGTCATCAAGGCCATCCGGATTTAACAGGAGAAGATACAGACCCACTTCTTGATGGGAGGAATGTCAGAGAACTTCCAGCTTTCTTTAACCTGCCACAAACACCAATAAATGTGTTCCTTTGCCCTCTACCCATAACAGATAATAAGCAGATAGTCAGAAAAAGAAAAGATACTGTTGCAGGCAAAGCCATTAAGTGTTTTGGCCAGTATCCTCAATAGACAAGCAAACTGAGTGGAAATGAGACATAACTGGAGTCATGAGGGGAAACAGAGAAAACACATCAAATGGGGCCATAGCAATGAAAGAGGGCTAGCAGCCTGAAGCAAGCAAGTGCAAGGTCAGCCAGCAAAATGGCTGGTCGGTCCTTGAGGGCATCCCTACTCACAGCACTGGACACTAGGAATGTCCATCCATCTACTCATTCATCCAACTTAACATTTACTGAGCATATACTGTAAACAAATGCCGAGCAAGTCATTAAAGATATAAAGATCAATCAGACAAGATTGATCCCCAAGAGCTCTGAGTCCCTGGAGGAGAAGGACATGGCAGCCCTTAAATACAGCATACTCTCCACAAATTATCTTTTCGGTGCTAAACTTGGGTCAGCAAAACTAGGTTGTACCAACCCAAAATATTCTGGGAATGCAAAGGAATTAATAAAAAAGACCAATTATACATCTATTTAATTTTCCTGGCAATTGCTACTTAAAATATGTCCATCCAAGGGGACTTAATTGCTGAGTTTCTTCCATTGTCTGGAAAACTCAGATAATAGGAATTACTACTTGTTGGCTGTGCATATTGGTGTTTTCCAGTAGAGTCTGAAGAGTCCTCTGTTATGTAACATTGATGGAGCTTCCATGATGTCTCTGGCACACAGCTGGGAGTTTTTCTTACATAATCTACACAGAACAAATCCTGGAGAGCTTCTCGTTCCTTTCAGTGAGAGAGACCAGTAACTGCTCTAATGTCTCTCCCACTCTGTTAGCAAACTAGAGCCCACTGTGTTCCAGAGAGAGCTCTAGGCAGCAATAGTCAAGGTAGACTGAGCTCTTTCCCTCATGGGGCCTACAGTCCCACGGGGAGGATGACAATAAAGAAGTAGACAAATATAGGGTGCCTGGGTGGCTCAGTGGGTTAAAGCCTCTGCCTTCAGCTCAGGTCATGATGCCAGGGTCCTAGGATCAAGCCCCGCACTGGGCTTTCTGCTCAGCAGGGAGCCTGCTTTCCCCCACCCCCCTGCCTCCTTCTCTGCCTATTGTGATCTCTGTCTGTCAAGTAAATAAATAAAATCTTTAAAAAAAAGTAGACAAATAGGTAAATAATATAAATTTAGATGGCCATATATGATTGGAAAAAAGAAAAAGGAGGAGATGAGGCCCTGGGGACTGGGGCAGAGTGGAGAGGGAGAGGGGGTCTATTTTATATAAGGTTTTCACTATTTTTAAATTTCCTGCATCATTGAAACACATTACATGTCTAGCCTAGTGCCCGGAACATTATTTACTTACTCTTCCAATGTGTAAATGTCCACCACAGCCCCTGCTGACTCAGCGTCATTCCTAGATTTTGTCTCTTCAGAGAGTAAAAGTGTGATGAGGACACAGACCAAGGCTAATTAACCAATAAATAGTAAACAGTTGGTGAAGTGTTGCAGCCAGCAGTCCAGAAATATCCCAACTCTGGGTTCCCAGATTCCCTGAGGAAAGACGAGACAGAAATAGATGCCCCCAATCTTTCCATCTAAGATTATTCATGGATACTCTGAGAATGCAGCAGGAAGAGACCCCACATGGAGAACAATTAGATTGTCTTCCTAATCTGGTTGCTCTTTTATTTATTGGCTGGTTTGGGGGATGAGAAGTATTTCCAGAGCAAGAATACCTATTAGTTTAGAAATTCCAGGGTGTACTTACCACACTTGTGTTAGTAATTAACTCCCCAGAAACCAATGTGAGACTTGATTTGGGGGAATATTGTACTACCTGGTTTGGCCAGTTTGGTAAATAAATGTAAATTTCAAAGAGTGGTCTATACTGGGAAGGATAGAGAAGCAGGGAGGGCAGGGAGACAGAGAGACAGAGCGAGGAAGGGAGGGAAGAAAGAGGGGTGAGGGGAGAAAGAGGAAGAGGGAGATAGAGGGAGAGGGAAAGAGAAGTGTTTTCCTGTGAGGGGACAGTCAGAGTTTCATTCTCAAGTCAAAGACCAACCAAGAGAAACAGGCAACATATATAGATCATGTGACCTCAGTCTCCCCTGTGCGGCAAGAGAGGGGAGCCTCAGTGACTAAGCTCTCCTACTGGCCAAACCAAGTCACAGGCACAAGCCCAGTGTCCGGGAGGAAAACTACTCAAGAGCACGGAAGGGAAAGAAATTACTGTGGCCATTTTTTTTTTCCTACAGCCAAACACTGTTTGGGGTAGACTGTTTATTCATTTACTCAGCCAACCTCAGTGAGGACCTTTGTAGCAAGGCTTACTCTGGACCAAAAGGAAGCTGAAACGGACTTTGGTCCAGAGCTTCCTATTGAGAAGGAGAGATAAGTACACAAAAAGATGGATAATGTAGTCAGTACTCAGTGTCATGTGAAGGGGAGGAATAAATTACTCAAGGAGCCTAGAGAGCTGGGAAGTTATAGCAGGAAAAGTTTCATGAGGGAGATGGCATTTAATCTGGACTTTGAGGGATGGCTCGGAGTTGCACATGCTCAGATGTCTGAGAGATGGTATGGTATTAGTATGGGGCTGAGAAGCAGCTTGGCGGAAAGTGATGACTGAACCCTTATTTCTCGAGACTCAATGGCTTTCCACGCTTGCATTGGCCTGTTCATGTGCTGCGCGTTTATGGGCCTCTCTCTCCTTGATAGAAATCACTCAGCCTCTTGTTGCATTCTCCAGCTCCATTATCCTGGCATAGAAGTACTATCCAGAGAAGAATTTGGTGGGAATGGGGAAGTGGGAAGGAGTACGGTGTTTCAGGAAGCCCATGACCCCTGAGTTTCTCCAACTCTATCCCAAATCCAGAGACCATCACAAGAGGAAGATAGACCAACGCAAGGGGTGTGAGCAGGAAAGTGCTGCTTCCAGAAAGGAGGAGGTAAGAAATCAACAGAGATAGGTTGCTTAAGAGATGCTGGTGGCAGGCAAAGCAAGAGCCACCATTAACTCTGAGATTTCTGAGCTGGCCATAGAATGACAGCTATGCCATTAACGAGACAGGAGAGCGAAGTGGGTGCCCAGTTTGGAATTTGTTGCGTTTGAGGTCTTTGTGCGACACACAGGAGGGAAGGTGCAGCATAGCACTGACACTCAAATCGGACTGTGGGCGCAGTTGGAGGCTGGGAAGGGAAATCATAAACGAGGGGATGGGTAGTAAGATCCTGAGTACAATGAGATCACTGGGAAAGAATTTACCAAAAAAGAGAGCGGGGGTATGGGATCATTTCTGCAGCAGAGGCGAAGGGAAGGGAGAAAAAGAGCATAAAATCCAGTAGTTAATGGAACGGTGTCATCATCCACACATCTGCCTCAAGTCAGTCAGAATTTGATCTCAAAGCTTGAGGGCTGAGGCACCCTGGCTGGGGCACTGGAGATCAGTGGGGAGTGCATGACAGTTATGATTCCCTCCACCGCTGTTTTCAGAATCTGTTCTGTTCTTTTTGTGAGCAACACACAGCACCGTGATTAAGAACACTGGTTTTGAAACCCGAACTAGGGCATTCAAATCCTGGCTGCATCTAGTTAATGGCTGCCTCTCAGAAAAGTCACTGACCCCCTCTTGGGTTCCTGGGCCGTAAAATGGCCTCATTTTACACCTCAATGAGTTATTCCAGGGATTCTTGGCATGAATACAAGTTAACTCTTGAGACCCGGGCCTGACCCAGAGTGTTATGAAAGTGTCTATAAATCTAAATATGCCTAGATGCCCACAACCCAGGTGGAAAGAGAAAGATTGGAATGTTGTGCCATCTGATGCATGGTTTGAGGGGAAAATGGACCAAACTGCTGTGCCACTCAGGAGGTGTGAACAGCTGGGGGCATGGGTACTCTGGGGACAGACTGGAGATGCGGCGGCCCTCCAGCTGAAAGCACAGACTGAGGAAAGCAGGCTGGCAGCATCAACCCAACCCTAGTGCCTGAGGTAGGGATGAAACTAGTCACACGAGACAACTGGAGACCTGGTGGCCTGAGACGCACCATGACTTGGTGATGCTATAAAAGAAAGGAGCAGAGAAAGAGGATTTCAAAGATAATTCCATGTTTCCTTGTGTTCCTCTGCCTCCAGCTGCCTGAGTGCTGGGCTACCTCTACTTTTCTATCCTAGGAAAGTCTGAGAACATACTCCAGAATTTTAAGAACGTGTATGCCAGTGGGGGGAGGGGGGCTATGGAAATGGAATGCCTACTGAAGGCAAGAACTGATAGGCAACATCTGTCAAACTTTCTAAGCACTGCTCCCCCTAGGACTCCATCATCCTTGCATATATGAAGACATGCGTGCACACACACACACACACACACCTTTCCTCCCCTCCCCTTCCCTCCCTTCCCCTCCCCTTCCCTTCTCTTCCATTCCCTTCCCTTCCCTCCTGTCTTTCTTTTTAATTTGTGCACTGCTTCTTCATTACCCGTAGGACGGGCTCTCCCTCCTGAGGATGACATTCAAGGCTTTCCACCATTTGACTTCATTTCCCATGATTCCTTCAACTCTATCCTGCAGCTAAATGGGCTTGTTCCTTGATTTTTGCACATGCTACGAATCCTTATACCTTTTACCTTTAATAATTTGTCCTTGTAGTAGACCAGAAGAAAATCGACTAATATCTCGGTATCAGTTTCCTTTTTGATAAAACCTATCTTGCCACATTGGTAAGGAAAATGCTTTAAATACTGGTAATTCACTTTCTTTCACTTCCAAGCACATGATAAACACTAAATAAACAGAAACAGTTGTTTTATTATTATTTCTTCTGTTAGCAAAACTGTTGTTATTTATAGGAGTTTTTGTGTATTACAAAGATTATGAAAATATAAAGAAATTAAAATGCCCCTCATTCTATCTTTATGAAACATTCTGTCCATTTCCTGGATCACATATATACAAATTTATGAGTTCATGAGTTCTGTGTTTCCTGATTTTTCCACACAGCTTTATATCAGAAATATTTCCCTACATTCCTAAAAATTTCTTAAAAATACATTTTTTAAACTACCTATTATTCTACTTCATGGATTTGTTTACTTGATCATCCCCAATTCTTAACCATGTAGGCTTTTTTTGAAAATACCTTTTTATAAGTAAAGCTGTGATGTACATATTTTTAGAAAAACATCTTCTGAACTTGGATTTTTCCCTTAGGAGGATCTATAGAAATTGAATTAGTGGATCAACACATATGAACATTTGAAAGCTCTTTACACATACTCAAAACAATTGCTTTTGGAGAACTGAGACTGATTATATGCCCACCGCCTGCCCCCAGTGGGTTTCAGTTTCCTCCACCTCTGCCCCACTGGGAAACCCTAACCAACCACTGTGGGTTTCCCAGGGGGCCAACTGGCCTTTCTGGATACCTGGGCAATATTAGCATGGTCTTCAATATTTCTGAAGTCTCCCCACCTGAGACAGAGCAGGGACTGTACTCAGGTGTCCACAACCTTGACCGCCAAATCCAGCCTTCTTTGGCTATTTCTGCAAGAAGAAAATAAAAGCTCAAACTCTGTGCATCCCTGAGCAGCGTATTTTGCAGGAATGGGGAGGCAGGTGCTTACTAAAAGGAGGGTGCTTCCTACAAAGCCTGGAGAAGACCAGACCACACCAGTCTGTACCATGGTGGACCCCAGCGCTGACCTTTCACCCACTTTCCCCCCAGTACAATATTAAAAATACAATACAATACAGTACAATACAATAAAATACTCCACCCAGAGGTGGAGATTTAACATGTTAACATGTTAGCATGTTAAATTAGACAATTGATGTGTGATGAAGTATGACCTTGAAGTGTGCAGGTTTGAAGAAATGGCCGCCTCTTTAGGCTCAGAGGCCGCTCTTTTCCCACCTAAGCTTCTTTAAAAGCTTCTCCCTGATTTCTCCTGGGGGAGTCAGTCTGAGGGTTCTTCCCATTCTGCTACGCCCCCCCATTGCAGCCTAAGCCCCCCACTAAAGCCTTTCTTGTGCTTTTAAATTTGGGGTTCAGCCTGGTTTCTACCATTGCTGGGCCCAAGGACGTGAGTCCGGTCACCCACACACACCTGCCAGGGAACCTTTGTCTCCCACGATGATACGGTAGAGCGCGGGCTCTCAGCCGGCCTCTTGGATGGAATGTCACATCATCTCTGCCCCTCAGCCTCCCCCTCTGTAAAATGGGGCTTGTAACCGCGCGGGTCATGGAGGGTTTGAGGTGAGCCTTTTGAGAGCTACTGTGACTAGGGAATGATGAGAACACCTGCATGTTTTGAGCTCAGCGTTTTCAGTGCTCTGCTACTGCTCCTGGAAATTGCCACAGTGGAAGGACTTGCTCACATCGCGGCCCCGCCATGATGGCTGCTGCGGGAGCAGAATGTCACGGGCAAAGTAAACTCCACACTGGGAAATACAGCTCTGCCTGCAGCTGGGTGTGCGGCCTTGGAAGGGGAGGAAGGTCTGTGGCAGGCCCGGTTCTCATGCTCTCTGCTCCATGAAGCAAAGCTTGGATTCTAAAATTAAACTCCTCTCCACTACCCCAAACTGCCACGTGCATTTGAGTGTCGCCTGCATTAAGGAACTGTTCTTCATCTGATCTCATTGCCATGGTTACACCTCCAAGAGCAAGAAACGTATGGCTGCTGCGGTTGTCAGATCAGGCCTACTTGTCTGTGAGGCAGGCCCAGGGCTGCCAAGTTGCTGAAGGCTGCCCCCAGGAGGAGTTCACTGAGGGGAAGGACCAGAAAGGCCTTCTGCTGGAACCCTGCGCCTGGGCGCCCGTGATGCAGACAAGCTTCCCAGCCCAGAGGCTGACTGTGACTTGCAAGGAGCCCTCTGATATGAGAACCGGTTGGTGGTGTCGCCCCAGGCCGTGCGTGAGTCCCTCAGCCGGGTCCAGGATACCAGGGCTGGCTAGGGTCGTGGTGGCTGCCCAGAGGCCAGCAAGGAGGGACACCTGGAGGAAATGCACAGAGGAAACTTCGAAGTGCTGGCCTGGGGCGGGGCTCAACAGGCGCCCTCTAGAGGCAGTCTGGGGAAGAGTGGACCTGAGCAGGCAAGCGGGCCTGGTTCTCTCGTCCCCACTGCTCCCCGCTCACCCCAAAAGAAAGTGCCTTTCAGTGCCGCTCAGAAATGGGGCAGCAGACGGACTCCAGTGTGCCTGCAGGCTTGTGCCATGAAGGGTCAGAGTCAAGAGCTTAGTCTGTGAGGGCCATGTATGATCTGTCACATAATCTCCTCTTCCCCTCACCCCCCACAACGCTTCCAAAATACAAAAACCATCCCGAGCTCCTGGGTCACACATAAACAGACCTGGGGCCAACCTCCCTTCTGGTCTCTTGTTATTCAGGGTGACCTCTGAACCGGCAGCGCCCGCATCACCTGATGGGCTCTTCCCAATGCAGGGCCCCGGGCCCCTCGGCAGGCAGAACCCCTGTGGCAAGTTCACAGGTACTGTTGTTTCAGCGAGCATGACAATCTCGGCCCGTGACAGTGTGTGTGTGTGTGTGTGTGTGTCCGTCTGACTACATGGTGAACTCCTGGAGGACAGGGAACCAGAATTTGCTCCCATCCGAGTTCTTTGTTCCTTGGGTTTCCCTGTGTCGAGAAAGAACAGGGCAGAAGAGTTGTTTGTCTTTCTGAGCAAGGAATTCCTCCCCACCGCTTGCCGTGATTCTTCCTAAATATTTGTTTCCTGACTTGTAAAATGCGGTTCTGAATCCCTTCTTTCCAGGGCTGTTGGAAGGGTCCCTCCCTGTGCCTCCTGAGTAAATGGTACTTTGAAAGCGGCAGCTCTCCTTGGAGTGACAGCTCTTGCCCTCAGGCAGAGTCCTGGGAAGGTCTGCGGCTTTATACTGGGAAGAGACCTCCAACAGAAGAGCTGCGGAGAAGGTGTGGCCCTGAGAGCCCCCCACAAGCACCCTGGCCTGCCACCCCCCTTGCATGGTGAATTAGCACCCCTTGACCTTGGCATAAAGCAGCTAATATCTGTAAAATGATACTCTCAAGTCCTTCCCCACTGGATGGAATTTCGGGAGCATAGTAGGGATGGATCCCACAATGGTACCAGGACCCTGAATAATTACACGACAGTAGCAGAATTCTAAAAAACCCCAGGAATAGGAGACTCTTAGCATGGTCTACCATTGGTGACTTCTTGGGAATGAGCGCCATCTACGGGAAAAATCTTATCATACACATCTAAGCCAGTGTTCTTTCTTCAAAACTTCAATAAGAAAAAAAAAGTGATATATATCCCAAAACACGTTTATGTATTAAGTTATATACATTATAACATCAGTAATGTATTATTCACTACGTATTAAATATAGCCATCCAATCAACCCACCCTTCAACCAATATATATTGAATTTATTGTATTCCTGTTATGGGCCAGGCTCTGTCCTGGGAATTTGGAATATTTCCACAAATAAAAAAGACAAAAATGCCTGCCCTGGTGTAATCAGATAATAATCAATACACTTAATTAGTAAGAAAATTACACAGTATGTTAGAAGGTAGTAAGTACTATGGGAGAAGAAAATGAGCAAATTATGTGAGGGAGATTAAGTGGGGGGGGGGGGGGGGTATTAGGGGCCAGCTGAAAGATATTACTTAAATAGGACTCAGAAGTGAGAGAGGTGAGCACGTTGGTGTCTGAGTTTCTGGCACTTTGGTCTGAGGGAATAGTACAAAGGCCCTGGGGCAGGAATGCCTGGCATGTTTGTGGAACAGAGGAAGCCTCTAGGATTGGAGTGGAGTAAGACAGGGGGAGTGGAAATAAACTCAAGGGTAGATAGCATTGGGTATTTTTTTTTTTTTAGTTGTGTTAAGTTAGTCACCATAGAGTACATCATTAGTTTTTGATGTAATGTTCCATGATTCATTGTTTGTGTATAAATCCCAGTGCTCCATGCAATCTGTGCCCTCCTTAATACCTAATCACCAGGCTCACCCATCCCCCCACTCTCCTCCCTTCTAAAACCCTCAGTTTGTTTTCTAGAGTCCATAGTCTCTCATGGTTCATCTCTCACTCCGATTTCGCCCTTCATTTTTCCCATCCTTCTCCTAATGTCCTCCAAGCTTCTCCTTATGTTCCATAAATAAGTGAAACCATATGATAAGTGACTCTCTCTGCTTGACTTCTTTCACTCAGCATATCTCCTCCAGTCCCATCCATGTTGACGTAGAAGTTGGGTATTCTTCCTTTCTGATGGCTGAGTAATATTCCATTGTGTCTTAAGGGAACATTCTGACTGACATTTTAAAAGCATTCTTCCAGCCACGGAGAGGAGACTAGTATTGTGGGTCAAAGACACGGGCACCAACAGAGCCTAATTAAGGGGCTATTCCATTTCTCCAAGTGAGAAGTGAGAGTAGCTCAGCACAAAGGTGTTGTTGTGGTGAGGGCATGCCAATATATTTTTAATGAACAGATGAGATAAACTATGGAATTAGAAGCTTTAGTGCTTTCTTTCCAGACCACGAGACTGGGTTGCCCTGGAGATCACACACTTAGGCAAGGCAAGTTCTGAAGATCAGAAGGCTGTAGATGAATTTTACGAATCCATACTAAATGTTATACAAGAAAAACGTTTCATGGAAGAGCATGCTTTTGTGCTGATGAAACTGGCCTGTTTCACAAGGGCATTGGCAGACAAATTCAGTATTGGCAGTGACTTATAGAACATAACTATACTGTAAATAATAATTGATTGTATATTTTCTGAAGGCAAACATGAATACGTTCACCCATTTTTGGATGCTGTGATATATTGATTGGACAATGGCCCTAATTTGTCCCTTCCTTTGTGTTATGTCTTTCCAAATCCTTCCTTCTAATGGGAGAGTCTATTTTCCTCCCTTTGATCTGCACTGCTCTTTGTCTTGTTCTGGTCAATAGAATGTTGGAAAAGTGATACAGTGCCACTACTGAGCCCAGCCCTCAAGAGGGTGAACAGCTTGTATTCTCTTTCCCACGCTTTACCCCTGAGGTCATCAAAAGAACATGTCAGAGGAACGGAGGGATTTGTTTGAGCCATGGCCAGCCGAGATTAGCCACTAGCCTGCCCCCTGCTGGACACGGGAGAGAGGAATTGCCAGGACAACCTCACCAAGATCAGCAGACCCAAACCGCTCCACCAGTCTGCAGACTGGTGAGCAATAAGTTGGTGTTATTTTAAGACTTTGACCTAGGGATGGTTGGTTACACAGCACTATTGTGACAATAGATTACTGATGTAAATGCTGGGAGACACTATTGTGTTTGCTCGGTGTTTTGTCTATGATGTAACTTAAGATGACGGCACAGGGAGAGCAGAGGATCCGAGACGGGAGTCAGCCTTAGTTTCCAAGAACTTTATGGGAACCAAGTTTTCTTGCTTGTCAGATCTGTCCTTCTAGAATCATCTCTCAAGCTTGGGCTTCAATTGTGGCTAAGACCCCAGATAACCCATCCCATAACAGAGGTGGATCCTAATAAAATGACAACTAGCTTATTTGTTTTGAGCAGGTAATATTTGTGCACATAGTCCCATAGCAGGGTTACTGTTTAGAAAAATAGCACGCATGCTTCCTCAACAGTGAACCCTTATTCAACAGTCCATATGTGAGCCACCTTTTGGCATTTGCATCCCTGACAACAGTGAGCTGAAGGAGTCCAATTTTGTTCGGTGCCATGATTTTAACACTGAATAATTATTCATGCTTGTTTCCCTTCTGCCAAAAATCCTGCAAATATCCCAGTTTCATGATGTAATTTTTAGTGAAATTAGATTTGAATGGTTCAAAATTATGCAATTCATTATATTCAGCTTTAATAAAGATCACCATTTGATGTAAGCCACCAACAGGATCACTGATAATGGCAGTTACAAACCATACGTGGTCTCATGGGACCCAAGTAGGATAGCTAATTTGATCCCATGCTATTTTAAAATGAAATTCTCTGTTTGACTAGGGTCAGGGAGTTTACATTTAGTCCATCAGTGAATTATTAATGTCCAATTCCAAGTTAATAGTCATGGGAAGACTTAAATACTATAAAACTAAATATTATTAAGAGCTAAAATGTATTAAGTGTGTTTCCAAGCCTTTGTAATAAGGTGAAATGGTCATCGCATGATCTCTTAATGCCGTCTTGGAGTATTGTTTAAGAAGCCTGCCTGAGAGTCACCTTTCTGTATTAGGAACATAACTTCCTCTGATTCATTCATTGGTCATAATTGACTGTAACCTCTTACAAAGTTAGAGGTTAACTCATCGAAAATTGATAAAAATCAGGGATTTATATGTGTGCTTCTGAGGTCTATGACATTTAGTGGAGAAGAATGGGCACCATCCTAAACTGGGGAAGTCGGAATGAAGAGGAAAGGGGTTCCCAAAGAGGAGGCATATCTGAGAGGAGACACAGAATTTGAAGGATTTCCTGAGATTGTGAGAGTCATGCACTAACTCCCTGTATTTCTCCTTCCTTGGTGGTTTGCAGCTCATACTAGGATCTCAAATCAGTGTTAAATGAGCACTTTGGGGAAAACACAGAGAGAAGGCCAGATCTGGGTAGAAGGAGTCACAGAAACCAAGTGCCACCTAAACAACACTGCTCAACTAAATGGATTGCAGAAGGGGCCACACGACAGAAGTTCTCGGCATATGTCAGTGCCTTAGTTTCTCATTTGAGGAAATGGGAAGGTCTTTTATTTCTAGATTATTTCATGCATACAGAAGGATTCATATGTTTCTTAAAGAAGCTACAAGATGAAGGAACTTACTAAAATAAGAAGTTGTAAGGTGTATTCATTATCTATTGCTGCATAACAAATTACCCCAAAACTTAGAGGCTTAAAACAACACGCATGTATCCTCTCATGGAGTCTGTGGGCTGTGAGTCCAGGCCTAGCCTAGCTGAGTCCTCTGCTTCAGGGTCTTTCCTGGGGCTGTGATCACAGTGTTCATTGGGGCTGCAATCTCATCTGAAAGTTCAAGTGGGGAGGATCCACATCCAAGATCCCTCATGTGGTGGTTGGCAGGATTGAGCTCCTTGTGGATGTTGGGGTAAAGACCTCAGTTCCTTGTTAGCTGCTGAATGGAGGATGCCCTCAGTTCCTTGGCATGTGGCATGCTACACTAAGACAGTGGGTTTCATCACAGCAAGCAAGATGACAATGTGGGACAAAATGCCAGCAAGAGAGCAGTTTAGCAAGACAAAACCACAGTTGTGCATAGCATAAATCATAGAAATGATAGTCTATCCCTTGCCTTATTCAGTTCCTCAGAAGCAAATCACCAGGTCCAGCCCACACCAAGGGAGGGGATTAGACACAGACAGATGCTATGAGATGGGGAAAATTGGAACTTCCTCCAAGTTTTCCTACCACAAAAAAGGTTCTGGTGAGATGGACCCCCTCATACTCCACTGATAAAATTGTAAATGTGCACAGCTCTTTGGGAGATCTATTTAGCAATATGTGTCCAAATGGCAAATGTGTATGCTATATGATCCAAATATTTTTTTTAAGATTTTATTTATTTATTTGACAGAGAGAGAGAGAGAGAGAGAGAGAGCAGCAGAGGGAGAGGGAGAAGCAGGCTATCCACTAGGAACTCCCTATGGGACTCAATCCTAGTACCCCAGGATTATGACCTGAGCCAAAAGCAGGCACTTAACCGATTGAGCCAACCAGATGCCCCTGATCCAAATATTCTAACTCCAGGACTATCGTAAAGAAATAGTTAAAAACACAGCAAAAATCTGAGGACAAAGATCTTTGTTCTGATCCTATTTGGACACATGAAACATAGGAAGGCACATAAGTGAGTCCCATTAAGTTAGAACTATGACATGTATAAATTTGGGGATATTCAGCGGTAATTGAAAATGAGCTTTGTTCATTTAGACATATATCTTACAGACAAGCACATGGCTGAAAATACAGTCTTCGCTCAATCTTACTAATTGCCATTTCTTGTTCCATTATATGGATATTACTTAAGTATTTTAACCCAACACTTAACGGAAGTAGATGGTTTGGGTGTTCCCATCTTGCTTTTATAAATGTTCCTATAAATAAGCTTCCCCACAGTTTGCAGTTTACGTGGAGAATAAATCCCTAGAGGTGGAATTGTTTAGGCAAAGAGTTTATATGTCTTCAGTGTAACTAAACAAAGTATGTGGTAGCAATACTCTCACACACTGACGTCATGCAGAGTGACAGCAAGCATCTACTCATGATGGCAGCTTGAGACAGTCATCTCTTTCCCAGCTACCCTCCCCACCCACATTCCCTCCAGTAAGTAGACTGAAGGGAAACTGTGCCAGAAGGTTCCAGAAGGCTCCAGAGGCAACTGAGCCAACAAGAATCCCTCATGACATTTGGGTGTCTGTATAAAGGGCAGGGGAGCATCTTGTTGGTGCCTGGATCTTTCTTAAGCCACAGTATCTGTCACACCAGTGCCACCAGGGCTGGGCAAGGGCCAGACCCACAGAACAATGGAGCCCTCCAGGCAGGTAGGGGCCATGATGAGGCATCAGGTTCCCCACAGCTCGCAAGTGCTAGGGAGCTTTGATATTCTCAGATTTCTCTACCTGCACAGAGGAAATGGGGAGTAGATGAGGGCAGAGGACTGCACCCTGCTTGTCCAGAGGAAGGTGAGCCCTGTGTGTGGCCAGGTGAGAATCGGATTGAGAATTGAAACCAACCCCTCCGCTGTATCCCAAGTCCCACCTAAGCCAGGCTGGAAATAATTTGTCTGCCCACCCCAATTCCACATCTACCAGCTGGTGGCATCTGCTCCCATCACGAATGGAAGCCTGGAGATGCCTCCTCAGCCCCCGCTAGCAAAACAAGGCCTATGGTATAGAGAGGGACAGAGTGGGTGGACCTGGCCCTCTCCTATGCTCTCACACACTTCTGTATGCAATCAGTGCTTCTGGAAGAATTTTTAAAAAGGACTGGTATACCCTTAGTATTAAATAGGCAGGATTCAGTAGGATAAATGGCTGATTGTTTTCTTTCCCCATTGTCCCTTCCCTCTGCTCTTTGGGTTAGGTGTTTCCCTGTCCCCTGCATGAAGAATCAGGCAGGTCACCAAGCTCTTCTTGGTCACACTCGTAGAAGGAGGTGTTCTCAGGTCACTTTCATGTATAAGAACAGGCTCATTCTGGTAATTAAAAAGAACAGTCTAGGGGGTGCCTGTGTGGCTCAGTGGATTAAGCCTCTGCCTTCAGCTCAGGTCATGATCCCAGGGTTCTGGGATTGAGCCCCTCATCAGGCTCTCTGCTCGGCGGGGAGCCTACTTCCCCCTCTCTCTCTACCTGCCTCTCTGCTTGTGATCTCTGTCTGTCAAATAAATAAAAATAAAAAAAAATCTTTTTAAAAAAAGAACGGTCTAGAATATTAATGGAAACTTCAAATTCTTATCCAAGTTTGATGTATCCTAGTGTCCCTGTGCAGATCTGACCCAAGCTTAGAAGACCTGATTGGGTGAAGAAGAGCCACTGTAGGCATAGATATGCTTTGTTCTGCTCAGGGGGTAAGAGGGTACCTACACTGTCCACCTGTTTGTCACGGGAGCAGATACAGATGGTGTGTATATGCACATGAGTATCTATGTCTATGTATGCATGTCTGTGGTATATACAAACACATGTGTGTACGTTCCTAGGCACGTGTGTGTGTGTCTATATGTGTAAGTATAAGCTCTTCCAGTTCTTCCACCCACCACTGTTGGAAGTGATGGAAGGAGAAAAGAGGCAAGAAAGGTTTTACCAGGCTGGTACTGTCATGACTTTTTGGTGAGTGTTTTTGTGGGTTTCTTAGTGATTCCCCTACTGAGGACTTCTGCCTACTGTTCTCTTGGAATGGGAGACCTCTCTCTTCCTGGCCATGGTGTGATGCATTCTGCTGGGTCACATTGCCCCCACCTCCACCTCTAGGCATTCTCACTAACCTAGTTCTTTTAAAGGTTCATCTGGGTCCACTGGTCCTTGGGGAAGTTCAACCATTGGACACAGCAGTGGTGGGAGAGCAGCTTGCTCCCAGGACAGTCTTCCTCAAGTGACTGCTAGAGGCATAGCCTCTAACTTTGGCTATTATATCTCTCAGCACCCTTCACACCCCCAGTGCCATCTGCCCCTTAGGGCAGATGTTCCCAGAGGAACACAAATAAAGCTCTCTGAGTAGATTTTGATGCCAAAGAAACCTCTCACTAGAATGGAAAAGAGTGTCCTTCTACTCTTACTGGGACAAACAGGGAGGGAAGCCTTGGTGGCATTCCAACAACCACTTCCGCACATGCTGGCTCCACTCTTCTTACAGTGGAAGGTTACAGACAGAGGTGGGTGCTCATCCCAGCAGAATCTGGGTCACCATCTCTGAGCATGCCCCAGACAGGTGATCGCACACCTGGCTTTACATGGGGAGGTTCTCTGCACCTCTTTCTGCTGCTCTCAGCTTGGGGTTCTGATAAAAACTGGTGAAACTGACAAAGACCCCATTTTAACCTCATGCTCACCATTAAAACCTTCTTCACCAAAGCTTGTAAGGAGGACTGGAGCTCTATATACCTTGTTGTCCTATTATATTTCTTTAATGAAATGATCAATGAACTATTTAGCCTTCAAGAAAACAAAAAAATAAGCTTTTTGAAGAATAAGCTTTATTTTACAAGAGAAAAGACTTGGGATGTAACTGTCATTTTTAAAAAATGTTTACATCAATTAACACTGTACATTTTTATGAAAGTTAATGTAAAATATTTTTAAATACAGGTAAGCTTGTATTTACTATGTAAAAACACCATAAATTACTAGAAAGAAAGGATCCAGGATGTTCTATCCCAAGGCATGAATTTTTTTAACTTAATATTTGGGGGTGATGAAATAATTTCATTTTGTAGATTTCATAATGTAGATAGCTTCTTTTCTCATTTTTATAATTATTAGAATTTCTAAATGCTATTCAATACAATTGTCTTTGTTTCTTACAACTAGAAAATCTAAGTTAAAATATGTCCATGGCCTGAGGTCAGTCTCAGGCTACTACTACGGCCCAACGGAGTCATCAGAATATGTAGAGTGGAGTCAGTCACCCACGATTGACTTCATTCTGAAAGGATTATGCATGACAAGATGGTGGTCTCTCCCACTGGGCCTGAAGGCAGATAGCTACTTCCTTCTGCTATGACAGAACCTTGCTATACTTCCTGTGGAGCATCTCACTGAACAGCCTTGTGTCCTTTGTAGCCACCCTATGTACAAATCATGAACAAATTAACATTCAATTCAGATTCAGTGCTGACTCTTTCAACTGGGGGACATGTATGTGTCACAAGATGAAATCAGAGTTTTAGCCAGATTTGCTTTGAGCTATTTATTCTCTTCAAAGTAGTGAGCAGGAAAAATTATATTAAATATCTTCTGGGAAGGAATGTTTTTATATGAGGTTATTTAAAACATCATTCTGAAAAGAAATTAGAATTTAAGTAATTTTCTGGAGTGAAATCCTAATGATCTTTAACCAGGATTTTATTTTTCTTAAATCTAGTTTAATAATAGTTGACCATTTTGATTGTCCAAAAAATTTGCCCACCAAAGTGGAACCTTTCAATAGAGCTGTTAGAGATCTCTACCCTTGAAGACAGTTCCTTGAGATAAAAACATAAAGCTCATAATTGGAGTGTCTAGAAAATATTGCTAACAAACTTTAACCTTTTCCTAGGCTCTCCAAATCATGTCGATGCCATTTGCCTGGAACTCAGAGCACAATGGGCATCATTTTTGACACTAAGGGAACCGACCTCCATTTTTTTTAAGATTTTATTTATTTATTTAACAGAGGGCGGTGGGGAGAAAGCACAAGCAGAGGAAGAAGGGGAGCAGCAGGCAGAGGGAGAAGGAGAAGCAGGCTTCCCACTGAGCAGGGAGCCTGATGCGAGGCTCCATCCCAGGACCCTGAGATTATGACCTGAGCCAAAGGCAGATGTGTAACCATCTGAGCCACCCAGGCAAATCCCAACCTCCATTTTGTTTAAGAAACATTGTCAGTTATTTAGTAATTGGGGGATAAAAGTAACAGAGAGGGAAGAGGAGGGAAAGAGAAGAGAAAAGTTAGGAAAATGAAAGGGGAGAAGAAAATTGTTCCTGCTCATGGGAAATCCTGACAACAACTTTCTCACAAAAGAATGGTGGGAATGGAGACACCCTAGAAGAACAGAGTAAGGAGTCAGAGAAGTTCAAGCTTCAAATCACTATGGGCTGCATGGGCTGCTCTGAGGACCTGGGCTTTTACTGGGATCTGGTGGAGGAGAGCCTGTGAAGATGTGAGGTGAAAGCCAAGGAAACCCAGTAGAAGGCTGAGGCTGATGTAAACAATCCAGATACGAGATGGCGGTAGCCAGAGTGGAGGGACAACCGTAGAGGTACTCAGAAGTGGCTGCCTTGTATTGTATTGTGATGGTAGAGACACCAGCCCAGGTAATTTAAAACCAGTAGCTGCACAAGCATGTGCTGCTGAGAACAAGGCTAGAGCTGTTCTAGAGTTTCAAGTTCACTTCATTGACAAGGTAACAATCAACTGCTCTAACCAACTAGTTGGTTGTAGTGGGCATAGCTTCACCATAAGAATGTTGTGAAATACTGTGCTTACCCTTGGCTTTGCTTAGGTTTTGTTCATTTTGTTTTCACTTAAACATTAAACGTGGTGCCCTATTTTGGTAATTCTTCTGTCCTTAGTTCCCTGGTATGATGTTCAGCCTTTTCTTAATAAGGTTTCAGATCTGTCTTTGAAGTGACAATAAGAACAGTAACAACCACCAGCACCTAACAGTGGACCCAGTGCTCCTTCAAGGCAGTGCAAGGCACCCAGGAGGTGGGTGCTGTTATTCTCTTTTATACTCATCCAAGGAAGCTGGGCACAGAGTTAACTTGTGTTAACCCTCCAGATCCTCTCCTGAAGAACTGGGGATCCATGTTCTGGATGGTTATGTCCCACTACCTCCCAACACAGCCTGTATTTGTGGCCTTGTAATATTGAGAGAGGGCAAATTATATATATATATATATGCACACACATGGTATTGGAGATTTGATAGACACACCTATAATGTGTATTTCAGTGTCCAATCTGTTTCTGTATGTTATGTCCATTTGGGGGTCAAGTCCCAAAGAAAGACAGTATCGTTCTCTCTTTACAGTGTCGTCACCTCGGGCAGAAAACTCACACCCATACACCCAAGAGTCTAGCCCCACTAGAGGAAGCTAAGCCTCACATGCACAAGGGACAGGGCTGATGGTAGGAATTCAGACACCAGCATGATCATTTAGGGCAATAAATCTGCTTCTGAACAACACCAGCTGTTACTCACCCATGGTGTCATGGGGTTAAAATAAGAATGAAATAAACAAACTAGAAAGAACAATTCTGGATTTTAGAGTCAAGGAGACTTGTATGTGAATCCTGTGTTCAGTGCTTTCTCCCTAGACCGCCTTGCAGATTACCTCTCCTGCCCACCTATACCATGAAGATAGCAATCCCCGCCCCCTTGGTTTGTGCTGTAAAGTCTTTTGTCCACTCAATTCCACGACCTCTTTCTTCTAAGGCTAGGAGCTATGGATCCAGAATCACCTTCCCCACACAATTCCATGTCAGAGACGAGCTCGCATGGGATTTGGAGCGTGGAGGTGAAGCAGAAGCCACCAGCTCAGGTGGTCATGAAGGTGAGACAAGTGGCTTCATAAACATCTCCATGAGTTCCCACGTTGGTCCTTAGACAGGGCAGCTCCATGGACTCCCCAGTGAGCCCTGGTTTCACCACCTGTTTCATTGCCTCAGGCTGAAGTCATCTCTTTCTGCCTTCGTCTGCCTGCAGCCTCGCAGACCTCTCTCTCTTAGTTCCTCTGATGTTTGCAGAAGCCCTGATTCCCATCAGGCTCACAGTGGTTCTCTTGTCCTTACTAAATTCAGGCTGAGGCACGAGGCTCAAATGACAATACACACAGAAAGTTGGCATCAAGAAATGGGTAGGACCAAGTTCTTTGGTATCTCGGAGTCATCATGAAAAGGACATTTGGGGCAGTGATTCGTACAAATGATTCTCTTCTTCCTTGGGTGTCAGAAGACTCTACATAGGCATCAGTGTCCACTGGTAGTAAGGGTCTGGAGAAAATGCAAGTGGGTATGAGGCCTGGCTCCAGACCATTCTTGCTGTGTGCTTTTCACTGAGTTACCAAACCTCTTAGAGCCTCATTAACTCATCTATGCCTTTCTAATTAGTACAGTTAGACTGCTAAGATTTAATTTGAGATTTCAAGAACATATGCATGGAACACCGTGCACAGAACTGGCATGTAGTAGGGATTCAACAGAAGTTGGTTCTCTTCCCTCCACCCCCTCCACAGTGAAGTGAGGGGTGTGTTCACAGACCTGGGAGCCACTCAGGGCCCCTGGAGCATCAGGTGTGAAAGGGAGAGGGTCCAAGAAGTAGGTATGAGTGCAGGTCAGAAAGAGCCTTGACCATCCATCTCCATCTTTCTCCTGAGAACAAAGAAGAGTCACAGTAGAGCCAAGAACATGGTCACATCTTCATTCTGGGAAGATCCTTTCAGCAGAAAGAAGGGGATGGCCTACAGGGGACTGGGTGGAAGATCAGAAAGGCAGGAGAGGCTGTGGGTTCCTCACATTAGAGAAGGGGCAGTAGGGGGAGAGAGGAATGAAGTTTGTTAGAGACTTAGGTGGTCATTCAGCTGGATTTCGTGTGAATTACAAACACACGGAGCCAAAAGCCTAAGGCAGAGGCAGCATCTTCCAGAACAGAATCCAGGATCCGGGCTACTAGAAAGGGATTTATTTCCTTCTAGAGGGGCTGAAGCTAGAGGCGTCCACGCGTGTGTAGCTGCAAGCCTGGGCTGCGACCTGAGCTCAGTACGTCATATCCAACAACCGAGGAGACCCCAGGAAGGGGAGAGGCAGCTACGTGGCATTGCCCAGGGCAGGATCAGCAAGTAGAGGACAGAGGTCCTGACAGGCCACAGGGCCTCCCACCCCACCCTGAGACAGTCAAAACAGAGGCCATTGTGACCATTTTGCAGACGGGTAGACTGAGGCCCTGAAAGAAGATAAGGCATTTTGTCTTACTCCTCCATGTTGGCTAAAGGAATAATCAGATCAGCAAATCATCCTTTTCCTTCATCCATTCTTCTGCCAGCCTAGCTCTCCAACCTCACTATCTTGAACGTCTGGCTGGACCCCCTGCCTCCAGAGTCCCTTCACTCAGTGAGCCACGCTCACTGTTGCCAAAGGCCCTGAGAGATGCTTTCAGTGGCAGACCTGAGAAAACACACGGGTGCTTCGTGCCCACCCCTGTTAGCTTTTACACAAATGGTTTAATCACAGCAATATTTCCAAACAGTACGTGCTACTATCCCCATTTTGCAGGCAAGGAAGCAGAGACCCAGAGACACCGACTGCATCGCCTGAAACCGCTCTGCCACTCAGGAGTCGTGTTTACACCTTGGCACTTTGTTCCACGTCTGGCCTCCTTCCCACTGACTCCCTGCCTGTGGAAGTTGCTTCCTGGTAAAGTAGAAAGACATGCAAATCGTTCATTGACAGTGACATGAAGGTGTTCTTAGCACCAGAGCCCAGGGGAGGGAGGCCTCCTCCAGCCTGGAGGGTGAGGGAAGACTTCTGTAGGCGAGGAGGAGGGGGCAGTGTTGAAGCAGGAGTCTTCACGCAGAACACACGTGGGGATCTTCTGAGATGTCAGAAGGTTGTGGTGCTTCCTTGCTCATACCTTCTAGGTCTTCCTTCTAGGAAGGTCTAGACCTTCTAGGTCTTCCTTCCTCTAGGTCCTAGACCTTCTAGGGACTTCCCACCGCACGCAGCATACAAACCCAGCCCACCTCCCAGATCTGGTCTCCGCTTACCTCCCTGATACCATTATCCTCCAGTCTTCCCCTTGTCCCCTAGTACACCCCTTCCCTGGCCTTCTCTGCTCACCGGACCTGCCAATCTTACCCCGGACTCAGGGCCTTTGCACTTACTCTTCTTCTTGCTCAGAGTTTTCTTCCCTCCTGCTCTTCTTCCTTTGTAGCAGGCTCTCTCCAGAACAGCCCTCCCTGATCACTCTCACTCATTGTCCCCAGAGTAGTTCTTTATCACATTTCTATTTGTCATATTCTAAGTGCTTATCAGTACCCGCAGCGCTCTATCCATCTACCTGTCTGTCTGCCTTTCTCTATCCATCTGTCCATCATTTCCATCCATCCCTCGCTCCCCTCCCCTCACCACCACCGGAATGGAAGTCTCCTGAGCACAGGACTCGTCTTCTGCGTTCTGCATCCTGGTGTTTAGGTCAGGCCTCCTGTAAATGTTGGGTGAATGGCCAGCTGCTGGTGGGCTTCAGAAGGGAGGCTTCCAACTGCTGTAGGGGAACCTTCTGGAGGGAGGACCAGAGTTGGAGCCAGTCAATAGACATTTGAAAGAGAGAAGAAGAATACTGGAGTGCAGTTTAGCCCTCCTTTTCCTCTGAAACAGGAATGCAAATGCAAAGTGGGACATCCCAGTGAACTGCTCCAAAGTACTCGAATGGATGAGTGTCAGACGAGGGCCCAGAAACCTGGCTTCTGGTCCTGACTCTGCAAGTAATTTATCCCCCAGTCTCCCCTCTCTGGACAGCCTGCAGTCTGGCTGTCTGAGAAGGGAGCGGGTAAAGGTCGGTGGATCCCTGCACCACCCTTGACCTTGCAAACTCCGATGAATACATTATCAACACCCTTGCCTAGTCACTGCCCACGTAAGAAGTGGAGCTGCTTATTCTAGACGTGGCCATACACATTCGGGCCTGCCACCATTAGGCACATGTCTCAAAGATAGCAGGATCTATTCTGAGCTTCCAGGAGGACGTCACAGACCCTGTTGTCACACAGCCTGTGTGCTGTCCCAGGGGCCTAGAAGTCAGTCACCTGCAGACTGGGAGTGGGGGGTAGTAACTCCCTGTGGCCAGCAGGTGGCGCCACTCTCCAAGGCACTGAGCTCCCCAGCTAGAAGGTCATTTGCATGTCCTTGGAACTGGATGGCGTGCAAAAAATAGCCAAGGCTGATGTTTAGTAAATATGTTCCGGGGCTGGTGCTGGCTCCCAGGGGATGAGAAGGGACTGACACATAACTGGATCCGGGAAAAAAGTGCAACTTGGGAAGGGGGCTGAGGAGACCAGCCATTCCTCTCTGAGTTCCTGTGGCCAGTCTCAGTGGGGAGCTGGGTGTGGGAGTCCCAGCCAGTGGTCCCCACATCTCCACCCAGAACCCCCCGCCCCCGCCATCACCCCATGTGGCCTCCTCCCACAGCCCTGACCTCAAGGCCACAAGGATGTTGCAATCTTCATTTTTGGAGCAAACACAAGACAGAGGTTTCTCTGACCCAGGGGCTTTGGCCTGTGGGCCCTGCAGCTGTCTCCACCAGAGGCGAAGGCAGGCAGGGGCCAGGGAGAGGACCGAGCGGTCCATCTTGTCTGAGATCTGATTTCGTTCTCTGACAAATTCAACAAACATCCGCTGAGCCCTTCATCCGTGCCAGGCTCCCGAGACGGAGCTGGCCCCGCCTTCAGAACTCCTGCCCCAGCAGACCGACAGACAAATACACAGACGGGGTGACCACGCTGGGCAGGTGGCCGCACAGCTGGTCCCCAGAGGTGACAGGGCTCCCTCCAACTCTGGTGGGGACACTGTCGGTGTGGAAACTTTCATAAAAGAAGTGACACATGAGCCGAGAAGTAAAGGAGGAGACGGGACAGGGGTTCCAAGCAGATGGAGCTGCCCAGGCAGAGGCAGGGGGGCTGTTTTGATGTTGCTGAATTTCGATTTTCAGCAAACAGGTGGACAGGACCGTGGCAGGGAGCTGTCTGCCCAGGTAGGCAGCAAATTGAAACCAGGAGGGCCATGTGTGCTCTGGTGAAGGGCCCTGCATTATGAGAGCAAGAGACAGTCCCCAAATGGCTTTATGCAGGAGAACAGCCTGGAGACAGTTCAGAAGAATGACCGTGACCGTGGCGTGGGGCTGAGATTCATGAGAGGGCCTTGTCGGGAAGGCCGGAGCCCACCTGACAGATCGGAGCTTTGCAGCGAGATGCAAAGCCCAACTTAGGGCTGAGGCCTCGAGGACAGAGAGGAGGCCAGAGAAGGGGGCGCCCCAGGAGGAGGCTCTCTGCCTATAGCAATGTCCGCCTGAGAAAAGGCTGGTCAAATATCCTCCTTTCCATAAAGGCCCCGGAGAAATCCTCAAGATGTAATTTATGTGTAAATCAGCCTGCATTTTCTCTGGCTAACAGCAGAGGTTATTTGAAGATCTTGTCAGCCTCTCTCTCTGTTCGCTGATTTTCTCTGATGAAATCGTTTGGAAATCCTAAGTTTGATAGGACTCGGGAGTGTCCAAACCTCAGCTGTATACAGTGTCATTTTCAAATTCTCCAGAGCCGCTGCTCTCAATGAAGCATCAAAAACAAACAGATGAGATGAAGCCAGAATCCAAGGCAGAAGGGATGGGAGCAGGAAGCAGCCAACATCTTCTTCACAGTTGTTTTTACTTACTGTTTGCCCCGGTTCTCCAAGCAGGGCCCATCACCCACTCTCCCCGCCCACCCTCGCCCAGGGCCAGAGGCAGCTCGGGCTCGGGGAGACAAGCCAGCGCCTGGACACAAGGACGGCGCCTTCCAAGGCCCCTTGCTCTGCATCTGCTGGATTCATCTACTCCAGGAACTTTCTACAAAACCACTGCATGGCTCACGGCGGCTCTTCCAGCAGTGAATCCCCCAGGGAGGGTGGGCAGTGTCCATCCTGAAGGCCAAGTTCACAGTGCCAGCCTCGCTCCGCAGCTCCACCCTCCAGGGCCACGTCCGTTGCTTGGGAGGGGAGGGGACAGGTCCTGAGCCTGGCCCCTAACATGGAGCTCTGTCCTTGGCAGGATCCCACTGCTGTCCGTGGGCCACATGCCACTGACAAAAGTCCCCAAAACACCGGGGGACAAGAGAAGGAAAAATAGAATCTCTGAAAGGCTGAATCAGGAGCTCCTTTGAGATCCAGCGTTTCTCCCTGCCATGTGCTACATGTCAAGACTATTGCCCCCATTTACTGCCAACCAGCTCTGCAGACTTTAACCAGTTGCTTAAATTCTTGAGCCTAAGGCATATTTTTCCCCCAAGTAAAAGATGATAGCGTTGGACGGATGGCCTCTAAGTTCCTTCACAGTTCTCTCAGTGATTCATTAAGCTCAGATTTGAACTGGGAAATCCTCAGCCCCAGGACAAGGGCTCCCACTCCCACGAGGCACAGAGCCATGAGCAAAGTGGCAGAGTCCTGTCATGCCAAGGCATGAGGGACGGGGACTTACAGAAGAGGCAGTGAGTCACCCTTCGGTGGAGGATCAGGAAGGTTCCCGGGAAGCCACGGGCTGCAGGAAGAGGAGGGTCCTGACAGACAGCAGCGTGGACGTGGCCTGGTGGGCAGAGTAAGCAGCGTGGGCAGGGTCGGGACCCATGAAGGAGCCTCATGGTGGCGAACTGATGCGTAATTCGCTCCATCCCTGAGGAGGACAGGGCAGGTGAGGTGGAAATCAAGCCTGACATTTTAGCCGGAGTCCGGGTCATGAAGGGCCTTGAGTGCCATGCTCCAAGTTTAGTGTCAGCACCTGTTCTTCCCGAAATGAGCAGAGGACAGGAGCCCCAGGATCCACGCGTGAGAGAAGACCTCTGCGTGTAGTAGGAAACTCAGAGAGTAACTGAGCTAAGGCTTTATATCAACTCAGAAATTCATTTTTATAAGATGGTCAGCCACAGGTCCCTGTTCGGTACAGACTCCGGCCATCCGTGGACTTCAGGGCCGCATCCCAACAGTCAATTCCATTCCCTTCCAGGGAAACTGAGGGGCAGAGCAGTCCTGAGTCTGTGCCAGGAGTGAGCTAACCAGTGGTCACGAGGTTGGCTTCCAGAACTCTGGGGAGATTTCCAGAAGGAGCCAGGATTCCTTGATGCTCACAATGACAAAGGCACCCAAGGGCTGAGACACGCAGGACAGCAGCCACAGGAGGCCAGAGGAGGAGCAATGTCCTGCAGCCTTGGTGAACTGCTCCCAGTGGGGACACTAAGGCTTGGCGACTTACACACACCTGGGTCTCCATGCAGCCTCTGCCATGACTTCAGATGCGTCAGCCTCAGTTTCCTCCTCTGTGAAATGGGGCCAACACTACCTCCTTGCAGGGTTATGTGAGGGTTAAATGAGACCGTGCATGTAGGGCAGGGATGCATGTGCTGCTGAGAAGCAGGGGTCCCAGCAGGGGAACCTGCTCCAGCCCCCTTTTCAGTGTAGCAGGGCCAGGAGGCCAAGTGCCAGCCTCAGAATAAGGGTGGGAGCAAGGTCACATGCTGAAACCGGCCCGTAAAGCCCTCTCACGTGATCTCCATCTCCTTTCTTTCATCTGGAGCCTCAGAAGCCAGGTGTTCAGGACGGCAGGACCTCCCCGCCAGCCTGGCTGCTGAGGCATTCACGGACCCGAGCTCCCATGCCCCTCCCCCACCAGCTGACCTATTGGGCGAGCAGGTGTAAACATCTCCCGGACTGTCCCGGGATTTCAGAGTGACATGCTCTGTGAGTTAGGGCGACCCTCGCAATCCACTGTTCAAGGAAATACTGTGCCTGACGTATGGAAAGCGCTCAATAAATGAATTCCATGAACGGATAGGTCCTCAGGTGTCTAAGCCTATGCCAGGCAGTGAACTGACTAGTCACAGAAAGGATCTGTGAGTACGAAGCACTCCCATCTTCAAGGAGTTGGTGGGAAACCCCGATGAGTGATGGACGGTTAGGGCAGAGTGTGGGAAGATCTCCGGCAGGGGCGGCCCGGCACAGCTGGTGCCATGCATGGGACAGCTCCCCCAGTGCTGGGAGGTCAGAGGGCATCACGTTGTGCCTTCACTCTCACTTTCCTTGAGGAGCCCGGCCCTGCCCCCGCAAGTGTAGCTCAGGGGCGACCCGCGTGACCAGGAGAGAGTGTAAGGGAGACGGGAATGGGTGAGAAGGCCTGGTGCAGGCAGCTGGGGGCTGAGGATGGTTGGAGCACAGGTTATGACTGGGGAAATGTGGAGCTGGGTGGGAAAGTGGCCATCAGAGCCCACACAGCACGTGGAGGTAGGGGAGGAGTGTCTCCTAAGTAATGGTGTGTGACTGAAGAGATAGAGGTGGGGGAGAGAGGGAATTCCTGCTCTTCATTTTTTAATTATTTTTAAAGATTTATTTATTAGAGAGAGAGAGAGCAAGCATGGGGGCAGGCAGAGGGAGAAGGAGACTCCCCACTGAACAGGGACTTCGATGTGGGGCTCTCCCATGATCCTGAGATCATGAGCCAAAGCCAAGAGTCGGATACTCCACAGACTAAGCCACTCAGGCACCCCTGTATTTGCTCATTAAACGCATTAGTCCAGCTGAAGTGTGGACCACAGTCCTCTCGGAGGCAGGGAGATCAGATGCTCCTATCCTAATGCCCAGAAGGTGCTGGTAGT
Organism: Mellivora capensis; assembly: GCA_004024625.1. Classification (NCBI taxonomy): domain Eukaryota; kingdom Metazoa; phylum Chordata; class Mammalia; order Carnivora; family Mustelidae; genus Mellivora; species Mellivora capensis. The sequence goes on from PISX010003911.1 coordinate 60,319, forward strand.
GATAACAGCTCAGGCTTTTGACCACTCACTGGACTAAAAGCATTATTTAAGCAGTTCACATGTATTACCTATTTTAACCTCTCAAGGACTTATGTCAGCACAATGATCATCCCCAACTTAAAGGGGAGGAAACAAAAATGCAACAAATATTAAATAAATTGTCAGAGGTAACACAGGCCAAATCTCCAGCTCCAGAACCCACACTTGGGCCCTCAAGCAACGATCACTGCTCTGTACGAGGGCTAAGAGTCACGATGGTGGGGGTAGAGAATAACTGTAAAGCAAGAAAAAGCAGAAGAACCTATAAGACTTGGCGGGGCCCTGACAGCTTCTCAGCCCTTGAAGCTTACAGGAGGCGGCCCCACCTGCTGTTTTAGTTTCCTAGAGTTGCTGAAACAAACTATCGCAGAGCTGGTAGCTTAAAACAACAAAATTGTATTCTCTGGTAGCCCTGAAGACCAGAAGTCCAAAATCAAGGTGACATCAGGGTTCATTTCTTATGGAGGCTCTGAAGGAGACTCTGTTCCTTGCCTCTCTCCTAGCTTTTGGTAGCTGCTGGCAACACTTGGTGCTCCTTGCCTTGTACTTATATCCTTCCATCTTTGCCTCTGTCTTCATGTGACCTTATCCCCTTCCCTTCTCTTCTAAGGACACTTGGGCCTAATCCAGGATGATCTCCTCTTGAGATCCTTAACTAAGTCTGCCAAATAAGGTACAATTCACAGTTCCAGATGGACATATCTTTGGGGAGAGCACCATTCAACCCGCCAAGTTTGAGAACTCTACCCACCAAGGTTGGGAACACAGAAGGAAAAAGATGGCATGGTAAACTATCACAAGCTCCATTTTTCCTATGCTGAGATTACAGATTGAGATTTCTGAATGATGATATCTAGAAGGTGTTTAGATAAATAAGTCTCAAGCTCTGTGTCCCCATCAATGCTGAGACTCAAAAATCTTTAGTACGTGGACAAAGGAAATGCCCCAGGAAATACATATTGAGCCAGAAGAGACAGGAGGAGCTCATATAAGAGCCCGAGAAGAAATAGCCCAAGGGCTTGAGATTGGCCTAAGGAGTCACAGAAAGGAAGAGAGGGGTGGAGGTAGGAGGAAGTGGGCATAGTGATAAAAACCATGGAGCAGCCTGTGTGAGGTCCCCAGAAGTAGCCCAAGGGCTTAGCTCCCCAAGATTGGTTTTGGGCCTTAGTGAGCATGGCTTCAGAGGAGGGTAGGAGGTAAACTCCAGATGTCACAGACAACATTTTCATAAAGTTTGATTGTGAATGGAAGGCAGAGATGGGGCTGTGTTCAGAGGTGGACACAAGACAGAAGACCCTGGAGCTAAAGGGACAGATCCGGGGAGGAGAAGGATGGAAAGGCAAGTGACGGAGGGGATAATCAATGGGCAAATGAAGAGTGGGGGAATCAGATCTGAGACGTCATAGGAAGAATAGGGCATTTTGGCAGGGGGGCTATAGAAAGGAGGTTTTTCAAGGATGGGAATGACTGCAAGTAGTCTGTAGGTGTGAAGTCAGGAAGTAGAGGGAGATGGTACCCTATACTACCTATTTTCTCTGTGAAGTGGAAGATAAGGATCTCTGTGGGGAAGGAGTGGGAAGTGGAGGGTGGGAAGTTTGAGAATCATCAAGATTTTAAATAGCTACTATGGGAAACAAAGTTGACTTGGGAACAGAAGGATTTCTTGGCAGCATCAGGGTTGAAGACCATGAATGTTCTCTGGCAGCATTCTGCACAGTTGTGTGAATTTCCCCAGAGGTCCTGGTGAGGCTCAGAGATGGTTTAACTGGAGCAGAATTAGGGATATCTGGGAAAATCCAACAGAAGGATAGCAGGGCAGGATGTCCACAGAGAAGGTTGAAGGGATGGGCCCTAAAACCCACCTTGAAGAAGGAAGGAAGGAAGGAAGGAGGGAAGGAAGGAAGGAAGGAAAGAATAGATCTGACAAGAGAGTAGAGGGGTTAGGGTACTGGCAGTTTTGAAATACACAAGGGTTAAGGGTAAGGGGTAGAGGCTCCAGAAGATGGTGGTATCTAAGAGTGACAAACTGAGGCCCCAAGAAACAAGGAAGGTGTCATCCTTTGTCAGGTTTCCTAGCAGAGCCTGAGGTAGGGATTCTTATGAAAGTGATTCATTGAGGAGATGCCCTCAGGGGAAGAAGAGTAAGGGAAGCAGGAGAAAGCTGAGGAAGAAAGCTAAGCAAGGATGTAGTCTTGCCTGGTGGCTAGTTTCAGCCAAGGCAGCTCTGGGGCACAGACTGTACCAACAAATTGGCCCCAACTCGAGGCAAGGGACCAGCCTTTTGTACCCTGGTGCCAGTCAGCTGTTGGTCACTGGCACAAGATGGCCCCATCTGGTCAAGGGTAGTCCTGCAGAGAAAGGACCAGCTGTGAGCAGTTGGCGGCCCACATTTACAGGTTGCACAAGTCTGCCACCTCAGTGTGAATACAAGTTTAGGAAAGGCACCAATGGCATCCACGTCCCAATTCCCACCTCTACATAAAGGGGTTCAGGGAGAATCGGCAGCTGCCGTGAAGGGAAACAACTGGGGAAGTTGTGTCCTTGGGGGTAACATTACTGGATTTTCGACACTTCAGGATACGGGATATTTGATGACAAGTCCGAAGGGATAGGAGAAATTGTTTCCCACAGATCAGCAGTTCCAGTGGGGGAAGGGACAAAGCCTTGGAGGAGGAGGGTAGAAGGTTGAGAAACACAGAGTAGGTGATGCATCTGAGAAAGGGCAGGGGACCCAGGGACTCTGAGCTTAGCTAAGGCACATAGAGATAGAAGGGTCTATGGGGCCAGCTGGGGCAAGGTCTCTATCCTGGTGGGAGAAGAGAACCGGGCCTCTGGGAACATACCTGTTTCCTCTAAGATAGGTCAAGCTCTCCTCGTGAGCAGGGTGGCGAGTCAACGAATCAGCTTCAGGACGGCTATCCATGATCTCTCTGTCTGAAGACCCACTCTGGAGCCTGACACTCCCACCTGGACCTGCACCCATTTACCTGTGAGGATCCTCTGGAGGAACATGTCAATGGTTTGGACCCCAGAAAGAGAAGGAATGCTTCATCTCCCGCTGGCTGACTTTCCAGCCTATCTCAAAGGGTGAGCTCAGGCAGGGCCTGTCCTCCCAAGGTCTGTGTAGGCAGCTGAAAAATGTGTGTTCTAGTCTCAGCCATCAGCGGAAGCAAGAAGTTGGCCTGAGGATGTGTCCCACAGTGCAGCAAATGACAAGAGTGCCATCGGGTATGCCCTTCCGGTGAGCAATACGCTCCTGGAGCCCAGCCAGGCACGTGGGGAGGAAGAGATGTGGGTCTACTGCAGGTTTCTGAAGGCTGGTTATGATTTTTTCCTCTTTCAGTGTGTGATCCTGTCCCTAGGACCTGTGAGTGAACAATTTCCTAGACTGTCACAGAGCTCCAGGTTTCCTAAGTGTTGAGCTGAAGGACTGGCATTGTTCATGGCATCAGAGGACGAGGGCACTCGAGCATGTCTCGTGCTATTTGAAACTTACTAGGTGGCTTTGGACAAATTCCTTGCCCTCTCCCGATACCATTTGCTTCATCTACATGGTGGGGGAGGCTGCTGCCAACTTTCCAAGGCTTTGGCATTAGACCAGGACAAAAAGAAAACCTTCCTAGCACAGGTCCTAGCAATATACATGTTCGGATACTGTTCCTGCTCAGGACTGTGCCCCCAGAGGGCTGTTCCCAAAACCCGGACATCTTTGTATCCTTAACCCTATGGCCAGAAGCAGTGTAGCCTGTGTTAAAAAAGGAAAGTTCTGTTCTCCTTCTGCAGACATGACTGTGGACATGCCCTTCCCTGGACTTTCCAATGCTGGGTCCAGGCTGGCCTGGTGTCCAAGCAGGACAGGTGTGGAGGACACGCATCACTGCTATTAGCCAGGGCATGCTTCACGAGCAGCCGCCGGGCATTGAGCAGGAGCTTTCCTGGAAGCTTCTTTCTCTTCAGAAGCAGTCTTTGGACCTAGAAAGGAATCATCAGAGAGAGGTCATGGAAAGATAGAAATCCTCTTATTTGCATATCTTGTGCCTTTTCTTTGGTTTATTTGAGGCTAGAAGGTGGCTGAGCAGATGCACAAATGGGAGTCCCGAACTAGACATCACAGGGACAGAAGGGCTCCCCCAGCTTGCACACTGTGGAGAGGCATGAAGGGAACCCAGGAAAGCACTGTCGGAATCAGGGAGTGAGTAGGGAACAGCTCTGGGTTCCCCTGGTCAGGGGCAGGTTTGGTGGCCCATCTGCCCTGAACTACTATGCACAGGCAGCTGCCTCAATCCCCCACAAGGGGACCCACCTTGACACCAACTTCTAGTTCTGATGCCCCAAAGAAGGGTCATGATCTCCGTGTATCTAAACCCAAGAGGGCAGAACAGCCAGGATGTCAGAGCCACGAGGCAGATGAATCAGAGGCGACGGTTCTAACACTGATTCGAGGGTGATCTGGGGAGGACGTAGAAAACAGCAAAACCTCACATCCCGCCTCAGGCGCGGCAAGTAAAAACCCTTCGCAGAGACCATTGGAGGGGCTTCTCATCTCTTCAGGCTAACGATTTGGGCCGCTGAAGTTCCCAGATCACCCCAGCGAGGATCTTAGCTTGTGAGGACAACCCTAACAAAGTAACACAGGCTGGGTGGCTTCAAAAAACAGAAGATTTCTCACAATTCTGAAGACCAGAAGTCTGAGGTGAAGCTCTCTGCAGGGTTGGCTTCTCTAAAGGCTTTTCTCCTTGGCTGGTCCACGGCCGCCTTCCCGCATCTTACGTGGCCTTTTTGCTGGGTGTCTCTACGTCCTGACGTCAGTCTTAGTGCGTTAGGCCTACCTATAAGACCTCATTTCACCCAAATTACCACTTCGAAGACCTAATACCTAATACAGTCATATCCTGGGGCTCTGAGGGTCAGGATTTCAACAGGAGGGACACAACTCAGCCCATGACAGCCTATAACTCATTCACTGAGCGAACTGGCAGGGTAGAGTGCAAATAGGGAGCTGCTTCAGTCTTTTTTTATCAATCCTCATGCAATGCTCTCCATGGACACCCCCTCTATGCCCTCCCACACCAGCCCTGGGCAAAGTCTTGGGCTGGTCTCTGCTCTTTCACTCGCCCTCAGTAAATAAAACAAATGTGTCTTTTTCCATCTTAACCAAAAACTCTACCTTTTTCTCAAAGGCATTTCCAGAACTCGCCATATTTCTCACCGTGGCATTCAGGAGACCCCATTCAGAGTCAGGTCCACGTTCCTGCATTTCCGCCAAACTCTCTTAGGGGAGTTTATCACCACTCCTGCTGGGGAGCCAGGTGGGTGGGCAGGGCACCCCACTTCTCTCTCCCATGAGCTGGGAGTGATACGCAGCAACCTGAAACTCTAAAAAAAAAAATCTTCCCTGTGCACTCTCCCACCTCCTCTTTGGCTAAGGACTGAAAAACAAATTTTTCCATTTATTCCCTCGCCCTGGGTCATTGTTGGGCATACATTCTACTGGGGTCAGCCTTTGGGGTCTCAGCAGAACGTCTCAGGGTAACATCTTATACAATTTTTTTCCACATAGTTTCAAAGTCAATAGCAGTCTTAGGGAATCTTAGAGCTAGAAACCAAGTCCCTGGAAGAAGGGACTGGCCCAAGGGTGCCTGGGGTGGGTGGTGTTAAATAATAGAACCAGGCTTACAGTCCCAGTGGCTCAGCTCCCTGGGTTCTGGTCTTCCCAACACACTGCTGTTCCATTGGACTGAAATCAACACAGTTTCAGACCCATGTTTTCCAAACTGAATAGTGCATCGTTAAAAATATATTGGATATGTTTTTAAAATGCCTCCAACTCTGTGTGTTACACAAGCCTTTTGTCTCCATTTCCCTAGGAGCACTATTGTCTAGAAGGGTCTGATTGCAAAAGGAAGAGAGGGGAATAAATCATTTTTGAGGTCACGGAGAAGAGCGTGGCCTGACCACAAAAATTCATGCCTTCTGGTTTGTCCCCAGTATAGCAGGCCACTCCTGGGTTGAGAATAGTGTGACTTCTCCCTCCCCCTTAGCTCTCTCTCCTCCCTCCCTCATTCTCCACACCTCCCCCAACAGGAGGATGTTTAAATTCTGGAAGTGGAGCTTCCATCTGCTCACGTCTTCTCCTATCACCATGGTTACTGGGCCCAGAGTGGTCTCTGTGGAGACAGAGGCAGAACAGTAACCAGGGGCAACTCCACAGCACAAGGCTATAAAAGTGAGCATCAGTTTGTAACCCCCCATTCCACTGGCATGCCCACACTCACACAATTTTGTTTTTTTGAAGTGCCATGTCAGATTTTAAAGGCCTTTGATCCAGGACAAAAAAAATAAAATATGTTCAGTATTGCCCTATGACTGTATTAAAAATTCACTCTTCAGACAGTGCTACGTCTGAACACGGGGGTGAGTGGTGCAGGTGGTGAAAGGGTCACATCTCAGCCCACCTCAGCCACACCCCACGCATGGGCCACGGTCCAGGTAGGGGCAGAGAGCAGGGAGCCATGGGAGTGAGTTCCTAAGTCTAACCCCGATACAAAAGACAACAGGAAAAGCAGATATCTGTAATTCCTGACCCCTGGGGATCTGACTGGGTCCCCCAGCATAGCCTCAAGGACATTCAGGTTCATTGCCCAACTTCATTTTTTCCAGCCAGGTGGCATTTTTGTTCACTAAGTTCTGGGGTCACGTTTGACAGGAAGAGAGAGAATGCGGACGCCTGCAGTGGTTTGGGAGGACTTTGCATTTGGTGAGAAAGAGAGCGAGCTTTCGATTCAGAGGGTCTCCACCTCCAGACTGGGCTTGTGCTCTGGGGGGCTTGCCTGGTCGTCTCTCTTTCTGGGAAGCCAGTGGGCGGCAGGGTGCAGGGTTAGGGCAGAGCACCTCAGTCTGGGTGCACGTGGCACTACCTGCGAGTATGTCAATGACGTCAGCGTCCCTGGCCCACCCCCAGACATTTGAACCTCCCAGATGATATCAGTGAGTGGTGGGTTTAAAGCCAGTGGCCCAGAGGCGCTTCAGCGTGCCTTCCAGCAATGAGCTGTAACCCTCTGAGGAAATGGCTTGGACCTGCTAGGAAGGGAAAAGACCCAGGGTGGACACACCCAGGTGAGGTATCCTAGGCTGCTTGCAACTCCACACCCGGGCATGGCCAGGGCTAAATGAGCCCAGAGGCCCAGCTCTGTAGCCAGCCTGCTGGACATAAACCAGCTGTATGATTGTAAGCAAATCCTTTTCCATCAATACCACAATTTCTTTGTATCTAAAATGAAGAAGACGATATTTTGAGTGTGTTAAAATGTAAGCTCTGGAGCCTATGTAACGAAATAGCTGTGTGACCTTGATCGAGTTACTGAACCTCTCTGGGCTTCCATTTCCTTACCTGTTAAATGGAAAGAATAATAGTTTGTAGCTCAAAACATTGAGGACTTCCCTGAACTAATTCAGGTGAATGGCTTGGCAGTGCCTGTCTTTAGTGAATGCACAGTAGATGTTGGAATTTATAAGTCAACACTGCAGCATCGCAAATTGGAGAGGATCGACTAGGTGCTCCCCGAGGGCCTTTCTCGGTCTTTGATGCAAGGCCCCAAAGAACAGAGTGTGCCTGTGGCAGATAGGGAGGGAGGGAGGATCACAGAGAGAGAGGAGAGAAGCCTTCATGTGCAGGGTAGTAGATGGGATGCACAGCCTCATGGGAGCAGGACCTGGAGCCAAAAGAGATATGGATTTACCATCAGACAAGAGAATAAGGAGAATTCATGAAGATAGACCCCTAAAAATCAGAATGCAGAACTTGAGCTTTTCCTGTCCCCTAGCGATCCCACACGTTTCTCATTGGTGGATTTCAACTTCAAACAAAATCTTACAAGGAATTTGATCATATACAACCAAGAAAAGTAGAAGTCCTTGAGTTGCAGCTAGAATTCCAGGATAGACTTCGACTCCCTGCCCTCCCTGGCTTCCTCGTACCATGGCTGGCCCCCAGCGACCTTTCTGGTGCTCCAGGATTCTGTGGAGCACGGTTAAGAGCCACCAGTGTAAGCAAGAGAGGTACTGGGATACAGCGACCAACTTGGTTTTTTTAATCCCCCCTGCTCTGTGCTATGTAAGGTCTATAGCCACCAATCCTTGACATCCCTCTAAAGTCAGACACAGGATCTTGAACTTGGCATCTTTGAACCTGAGCAATTCATATATTTTCGGGCTGATTTTTATCACGGGCCCTGTCCCCTTGGAGAAGTTAAGAAGCTTACATGAGTTTACTAATGATTGAGGGCAAAGGCATATTGTTCAAAAACTGCTATAATAACACTGTGTAACTCACAATCCCAACACCTCGTTAAATAGTTATGTCCCATGCAAAGGTGGACATGCCCACTGTGACGTTGCCGGCGTCTGCTGGGTTTGGCTCACGTCTGTTGGGATAGCGTGAGCTGCTCCCTGACAGTGGGTTGGGCTTAGACTGGCCCCGCCCATCTGCGAATTCTGGAGCCAGAGGCTACCTGGCTGTTTTGCTTTCCATGGTGGAGTAGAGGGATAAAATGAGATTGGTGTAGCCTGGTCATGACTTTTAAAGCTTCAGATCAAAACAGGCACCTGTCACTTCCACCCACATCCATTCACCAGAGCTCGCCATATGGCCAAGGTTAAGGTCAGCGGGACAGACAGCATTCTGCCCACAGGGAAGCCTTGGCAGGAGAAAGAGGGAAAGGGAAAACGGTCAACAAACATTGCCTACCATAGGTGAGGACGGGGAAAGCTGAGCCGGCAGCAACCCAGAACCTTAACGCTTCTCATGCTCCAAGCCCGTATTCTGTCTTCCTCAGCCAGCCTCCCTGGGCCCCAAGTTGAAAGGGACCCCTGCCTCTCTGACCATTGCTAGACTTGGCTTTTTGGCTGCCTACTGAGTTAGATTGCAGGCGGTTCAAATCCTGGGTTTTCCTTGCTGCCCTGCACAGATGGGCACATCGCGGCCCAGGCAATATTCACACAATTTGCTATACAGATGAAGGAAGCATCCAGGAAGCTTCTCCGGGAAGGTGATGCAGGATGGTAAATTCAAGGTCATCCCACTCTTTTTTTCAAACACCAAGGGCTGACCTGAAGCATGGCAGTTTGATGGGAAGAGACAATCTAGTTCAAATAACAGCTCTACCTCCCACCCGTTCTGTGGCCTTGGACAAGTTGCTCTACCTAACGATGCCTGTGATTCCTTATCTGTACAATGGGAATAATAGTAATTACCTTGCAGGATGATTGTTGTTTTTCAAACACAGAACATATAGTCTTGACTCAGGGCCTTCACACTTGCTGTCCCCTCCCCCTAAGCTGTTGTCCCTGTTTATCTGCATGATTCACTTTGTCATTCCAGCCAGATCTCTGCTAAAATGCCACCTTGTCGGAGACCTTCTTCCACAAATCTCTGAAATAGCACACAGCCTTCTAGGACACACTATCTCCTGGCCCTGTTTGCTTTCCTGCTGTATTCATTGACACTACACTCATTTGTTTGTTTATATGCCTGATTATTGTCTGTGTACCTTCCCACACAGGAGGAAGACAGTGGAAAATTGGGATGTTGTTGTTTTAAACATTTTAATAATCTCTGCTATCTCCATTGCCCATTATGATGCCTGGAAGCTGTTTATGAAACATTCCTGGAATAAATTAACTATAAGGATTGAATGAGATCATGTCTGTCCAGACCCTCACACAGTGCCTGGCACAACACACTCCCTCAATAAATGGTAGTGATGCACTGTTCTAGTCTGTTCCGACTCAGAGCCCAGCCTAGGTCTTTCTCCTCTGGGTCCAGAGGACACAATGAGGCAGAGGAGACCACTGGGCCTTTGGGACAGAAGGCCTGCATGCAGACTTGGGTACACACTTAGGAATTTTCAAGTGCTTAGCTCTCTTCCTCCATCCTTAGTAAACAGAAGAGCCTTGATCTTGAGGGGGCCCAGAATATACTCCATCATCTTTATTTCCTCTGAGGGCCCTGGACACATCATCCTCCAGATTTACCATGTGAATTACATGCATTCAGCTCATTCCTAAATGCCTTCCTCTGTGTCAAGCAGAAAAATCAAGCCAGAAAACTGAATTCTCATTAAACACATGCATGATTCCATTTTGTTCAATTAGAAAAGCCACTATAGTAGAATGCATTGAAATGAATTGTAAGCCTGAAAGTATTTTATACCAAAAAAAGGAAAAAATAAATTCCCTCAGTAGTGATTCTGGCCCCTGGAATATGAAAATTATAAGATCTGAAGAAGTGAGATAATTCTGTAAAAATGAAGGACGAAAGCATGGATAGTTCAGTAAAAGAAACTTTTGTACAACTTAAATTTTAAAAACCTGCATCATGGATATTTTTCATATTTGGGGCACTTTAACTAAAATTAGGAAAGTGAACCTCAAAGTTTCATGATTAAAAGGTCTATTGATTCAAGGTTAGCCCAGTTCCTGCCTGCTGGGCAGTGGCCTGGATCCTGAAGAAACAGGGAAACAGAGTCCCTGACTTCAAGGACGCGTCCTGCCGGCAGCTCCAGCCATGTTCGAAAGAGAGGGCGCCCCGTGCCTTGCCAGAGCCCAAAGGAGGGAAGAAGTGTGATAAGCCAGGCATGGAGGGAGGGGTGAGGAGGGAGGAGCAGGAGACCCTTCATGGGAGGCCCGGAGCTGCCCATTTCCGAATACAGCAGGTGTTCAACGAGCATGCCAGAAGGGGAAGGTTTGCTGGCGAAGGACCCAGCATGCACAAAGGCATGTGGGAACCACGGGGAGCAGGGAACCTCAGGTCCAGGACTGACCTTCCGAGGAAGCATTTGGGGGGGGCGGAGAATGGGGGCTTGCACGTGAGACTGTTCTCTTTCTGTCTCTGTGAAGGAGCACACCAAATATTATCACACGCGATATTACAGGGAAAACATTCTTTAACTTCATATTTTTTCACAAGAGTTTTGAGAGACTGTGTTGTGCGGCTTCTGCTCCTGAAACTGATTTTGTTAGAGGCCATGCCTTTCAGCCCACTGGAACTTGAGTGAAACAATGTACATAGTCCTTCAAAGAGGCCCCGGGGAGCAGAATAGCCCTCTAGCTTCTCCTGGGTTAGATGCACGTATACACACAGACACACACAGACGCATGCACATGTACATACACACCCACAAGTACACATATAGACACACACGCACACAGATGCATGCATACACACATATACACGTGCACATACACATAAGCATACATGCACACACAAAGAGACACACACGGACACATGCACGTGTACATACACACCCGTAGATACACATACAGACGCGCACAGACACATGCACGCATACACACAAGATACACATAGACACACATGTGTACACACATGTACACACATACACACATGCATAAACACACATGCACACAGACACAGAGACGCACATATAAATACACACACCCATCCACATGCCTTGCTTCCTCTCTAGTTCCATTTATGTACATGCCTCTCCGTGTCTGTGCTCTGAAACCTGATTGTGATCTTCTCATTTTGAAATCCCTTGAGTGCTCTGGACTGCTCATTCAGGGCAGAGTTGGTGCTAGTCCTCTGACCCATGGGATCTGTCACCCTGGGACCCCTCCATCTGTCCATCCCCGTCTCTGAGCAGCCCTGTCCTCCACTTTCCGCTCCAACATTAAATAGGCTTTGCTTGTGTGCACACACGCTCCCATTTCCCACATCTTCATCTCTCGTGCCGTCCACTCTTTCCCAAAGCCTTGCTCGCTCTCCTTGCCTGGTTAGGGCCTACTCAGCCTTGACACTCGGCTCGCTGTCTTGCCCCAAGCTGGGGGACCCAGGGCTCCGCACAGCACTGCTCGACCTGTGTCCCGGCCTCCTGCTGCTCATGCAGCCCGTCTCACCTCACCCGTGGCTGACTCTCCCTTCAGGCTTGGGCCTGGGCCCATGATATTGTTAAGGGCAGACAAAAATGTTTTCTTTGAAAATCAGAGGAAAAACAGAACGTAATGATGACGAATATGTAATAATGAGCCCAGCCTCTATTGTATTCGTATTCATACCAGTGTAGTCACAAACTATTATTAAAAAAAAAAAAAAGTCTAACAGGGGAAGGGCCCACAAAAAGCAAAAGTGATAAAGGCCTTGGGAGTCCTAACACAGTCCCACTTCTCCCCCGCCTCACCCCTGCCTCTGCCCCTCCCAAGGCTATGGGTCCTTGAGACTCTGGTGGTACAGCTCCACTCCCCTCCCACACCCCTGTTCCGTGTCACACCCAGGCATGAGCTCACTGAGGTGCAGGTGCGGTGAAGAAACTGGGCCCGCTGGGGCAAGGGACAAACGGAAGACTGTCTGTGACAGAAGGCGGGCCACTGAGTCTTAGGAAAGCAGTCCACGTGACCCTAAAACTCTACTCTTAAGAGGGAAAGGAACTGAGGACAATCTGGAATATTGCGGGGAGGAGGGGAGTCTAAGTAGGACAGACTTGCAGGCCTCGTCTGTCGCTGGGGCTGAGGATCCATGAAGTGGTTCTGTAGCATGACTGGGTGGAAGAATTCGCTCCGGCTGGCTCTCGTGTGAGAATGCAGGATTCCTGAGGCGATCCTCAAGACCAGAGGACCTAAACAGGCTTCATAAACCTTCAGGAAAAATGAGCAGTGCGTAGCGTATTTTCTTTTTTTTTTTTTCTTTTCAGCGTAACAGAATTCATAGTTTTACAACACACCCAGTGCTCCATGCCATGCGTGCCCTCCATAATACCCACCACCAGGGTCCCCTAACCTCCCACCCCCCGCCCCTTCAAAACCCTCAGGTTGTTTTTCAGAGTCCATAGTCTCTCATGGTTCACCTCCCCTTCCAATTTCCCTCAACTCCCTTCTCTTCTCCTTCTCCCCATGTCCTCCATGTTATTTGTTATGCTCCGCAAATAAGTGAAACCATATAATTGACTCTCTCTGCTTGACTTATTCACTCAGCATAATCTCTTCCAGTCCCGTCCATGTTGCTACAAAAGTTGCGTATTCATCCTTTCTGATGGAGGCATAATACTCCATAGTGTATATGGACCATATCTTCTTTATCCATTCGTCTGTTGAAGGGCATCTTGGTTCTTTCCACAGTTTGGCGACCGTGGCCATTGCTGCTATGAACATTGGGGTATTACACTGTTGGTGGGAATGCAAGTTGGTGCAGCCACTTTGGAGAACAGTGTAGATATTCCTCAAGAAATTAAAAATAGAGCTTCCCTATGACCCTGCAATTGCACTACTGGGTATTTACCCCAAAGATACAGATGAAGTGGGTAGCGTATTTTCATTTTGATGTGGTTTTTTTTTTTTTCAAAGATCTGGCTCCTGGAAAAATCATCCCCAATAATGGAAGTTCTCCCCATGTCCATAGGCAAACTACTTAATAACAGACTCAGAAGAGGCACCTACATTATTTTTAGTGGGGGGGGCTGGGGATTCCGAATGCCTTACCGGAAATGGTTTTTTGGTCAGTTTCCAAAGTTGGAGATGAATGGTGGCCTATAATAAAGTCAGGCAATTAAACGTTTTCCATCGCAGAATTCTGGCTTGGAAAGCTGGGGACCCCCATAGAGAGCATTCTGTGTCTCCTCACCCAGGGTGGGGAGTGGCTGGCCCCAGGTGTCCCAGGGAGGTACCCAGCAGCTGCTCCTAGAGGATAAGAGGAGAAATCAGGCAAATATTCAGTGACAGAGCTGAGAATGAATGGCCTCCTTTAAGCAGCAAAGTCGCAGGTAGATGCCTCATTGAATGGGATGTCTTTTTTCTGAAGGATGAATGCAAGATCTCCAAATGAAGTGGACAGAAGTGTATGCAAGCCCAGAGGTCAGTTGGAAGATGGACAATGGAAAAATACAAGTCACTGTGTGTCTGAAGCATGGGGAGCGTGTCGGTGGAGCGGGGAGAAGGAAGGCTGGAAAATGAGGAAGGGTTCCACAGCCTGTTTGGAGCCTTGGTCACACTCCTGTGTCCTGAGCAGGAAGGCATTTAGCAGACTTGGAATTTCCTCTCCGTGATGGCCTGAGATGTCATATTTTATGTGTGTGACAAGGATGAGATTCATTCTAAGTAAGGCACAAATATATCTTTATTCTGAATAGCCTTGCAGTACTCTCTTGCTGGAAGTTAGGATATGAACCTCAGCTCAGAGGGGAAGGGAGAGGGTCTCTTGAGTAGGAAGGAGACTAATGTCTCAATAGGCACAGTTGTCAACATTTCAGTGAAAAGAGATAGGAAACTTTTTTCCGTGTAGTGGGAAAATCATTAGGATCATATTAAATTCTTTCACTTGAGCTTTGCTTTCTGCCTTCAAGGACAGCATAAAAAAAAAAACCCTGAAAATTCACATTCACATGGAGAAGTCCTGGTGAAGAGAGAAAGACACTGAGGAGGCTCACTCACAGGGAGTGAGTGCCAGGGCAGTGATTAGAACTCAGGACTCCTAGAAGCTCTATGAACCCAGAAAACTAACTCCAGAAATCTGGAGTGTGACCCCCACTGGGGTGTCAGCCTGAGCTTCAATTCTGGGCTGACTAGTGCTTGTCAGATGTGAAGTCCACCTTACAGGATTACCTTAGAGGAGGGAAGAGAACAGGGTCTGATGAGAATGGAGACTTGGGAGAGGTATGGCGTGGTTCAGAGTCTCTCTAAGTGGAAAATGTCTGAATGCCAAGCTCTTAAGACGTTGGGGACCAACAGATCTCAGATCACTGTAGGGAATACGGACGCCAGCGCCTATGAAAGCAAATTCCTCCAGTTTGCTAGTTTTCCCAACCCATGGTCAGCTTCATCTGACAGCTTAGTAATGGGTGAGTGCATCTCGGTAATGAGTGCCCCCTTACTCTATAGGCAAACGAAAATGCAATGCCCATCTAGTTTTCTTTTAGACATTTTGTCCAGGAATTCCATTCACTTTTGTTCAAATGAAGGAAGTCCTGAGCTTAATTTTCCTCCCCTGTTTGGGCCATAGTTGTTCTTAGAAGTATTCTGTCTGTGATATTTATAGCTTATTTATGTGATGAGAAAGGTGGCTACATGTGTAAAGCAAATACTGCTTGTGATGTTTTAGAACAAGCAGTATTTGGATCATTCTTCCATGGGTCCTCAGATTAATGACCCTTCAGATAGAGCCTCCCTTCACAGTAAAATCCTGGGAAGACAATAAAAATGGAAGGAACCCCAAACAACTATCAGAGCTCTGTATGCAGAGACAGCTGTCCCACGAGAAACAAGCATGCAGGAAACAGGCCTATCTATTGCCTCCAACATCACAAGATCATGACGGGAAAGAGCCTCCTTCTGAAGTTTAAGGAAAATGAACAAAACCTGAGTTTTTATGGAAAAGTTGCCTTGATGTTCGAAGACAACATTTGTAGCTTTTTTACTTTTAAGGTGTGAAGCTCACAGGAATTGTGTGGCTTTTGTTTGGGTGTTCTAATTTCCCTGTTCCATAAGGGAGACTGATTACAACAAGATGGCACATCTTGGAGTCTTACACTGGCCATTGCAATGGGCAGAGCATTTGAGAGTCAGTAAATAGACCAGCTCCCTCATCCTAGGAATACTATTACTGGGGCAGCCTCAAAATACGTAAGGATTTCAGAGATGGCTGAGAATCTGGACCTTTTCATTCTATTTTGTTTTCTAAATTTAACTATTTGTATTATCTTGAAAATCAATTCAGTGTTGAAATTATTCCCCAATAAGAATAGGATATGCAAAGCCTTTTTACTCCTATAAAGTACAATCCACTCTCCTCTCCCCATTGGTAAAAGAGTACTCTTCCTAGTGCCCTGCCAATCTCCTGAGTAGAGTGCTCTCTTAGAATTCATTTGTCATATTTCTTGTGCTTTTAAATTATTGAGCAGGATTGCCTTCTCCATAATATCATCGTCCCAATTACATAATCACATGTGGTTATTCTGTTCCATTCCCTGCCTTCATACATATTCCTCAGTCTTTCTCTTAGACCAAATCTCTATCTTCTGAGTGTTCCCTGTCCCCAATCCAGCAATGTTTTGTACTAATATTTTGGTTTTCTGGTAGCTTGTAGCCTTTCCTTGGCAATATTGATAGGAAACAACTCCACAGCAAGCAAATCCTAGCATGCTTCTATTTCCCCCCAAAATAGCATGATATATTCAATAACCTATGTGAAGTTTTGCATTTCTCAAAGTTCAGCTAAATGATTTTCATTGACTTCTGCCCTCATGGAGCTTTGAAGGTCACCCTGAACTATAGATAACTTTCTTTATGTCATTCAATGAGTCTGAAGAACTCTTGACTCCCAGCTATTGCCACACAGTGGTGCTAAGATCATGGGTATTCGATAAGGTATCAGTTGGTTATTTGACTAGAACATTTAAACTCATGTCGTCTGGTCATGTCAGACCCTGATATTAAATGATCCATCCTCTGGTCTGGATTTTTATTACTCATGGTTCCCTCCCCTCTTTTACGGCCAATAACTCTATGTCTTCCATTCAGAACAAATGCCATCTAGGCACTCAAGTGGGCAAACACACACACACACACACACACACACACACACACACAACGACCACCACCATCCCCTTTGATCCTGCTGTGTTTTCATTCTCAAGAATCAAGGAAAGCATCAGACAGATGATGGAGGCTTCTTGGTGTCCCTTTCCAGAAGTTAATTGCTTTCCACTCTCTCTCTCTGCCATTCAGGTGCTCTATTGAATTCAACCAATATTTTCTGGAAACCATACCAAGTGTGGAGAATACAGATTTGAACAAGATACTGCCCCTGCCTTCTGGTTGTTCACTGCCTGATAACGGAGGCAATTATGTAAATAATTGAGAATGCAACATGATCAACAAGAGAACTGAAATATTATATGACTTCTCTGAAGTTACAAAGCCAATGAGTAAGGGAAGATGACTAGAATTCAGGTTTCTTGTGTTCTAGCCAGAAACTCTACCAGAAAGAAAAATGTGCCTTAGTTTTCATTATGATAAAGCAAAGGATGACTTAGCAAATACATTTAATTACCCCTACTTGTGAGGAGCTTTAAAATGTCTCAAGAAACAGACATGAAAGGAAGAATTGGAGGGTTGAGGGAGGAGGAAAGGAAAAAATTCCAGAAAACTAACTCCAGAAATCTGGAGTGTGACCCCCACTGGGGTGTCAGCCTGAGCTTCAATTCTGGGCTGACTAGTGCTTGTCAGATGTGAAGTCCACCTTACAGGATTACCTTAGAGGAGGGAAGAGAACAGGGTCTGATGAGAATGGAGACTTGGGAGAGGTATGGCGTGGTTCAGAGTCTCTCTAAGTGGAAAATGTCTGAATGCCAAGCTCTTAAGACGTTGGGGACCAACAGATCTCAGATCACTGTAGGGAATACGGACGCCAGCGCCTATGAAAGCAAATTCCTCCAGTTTGCTAGTTTTCCCAACCCATGGTCAGCTTCATCTGACAGCTTAGTAATGGGTGAGTGCATCTCACTAACTAACTAGTGCATCTCACAAACTAAACAAGGTAGAACAATGTATATTCTAGCATTCTATTTTAAAAGAATATAAACCAAATAGTGTTTGCCAACCCATCTTACTCCAATGCCCCAAAAGTGGCTCAAAAGTCCTCTGGGTCAACATGTCTTCTGGACGAGAACTGGGGAAAGTGAGCAGGGAGAGGTCAGACAAGGGGGAACTCAGAAAACAGCTCCTGTTGGAATTTCCAGTCAGGGCAAGTGGTGTCTTTCCGTAAGAATCAGAAGCAGCAGGGACAGGCATTCAGTGTGGAGTCCCCCACTTGGCTCTGGCAGAGAAGTATCACACAAATCCGAAAAGGCACAAGGGAATGAGAATTGATTGAAAAAGATTGAATGGGATGAAAGGAAAAAAAAATTTTCAGTCTGAGTCTTAACTCCTCCACCTGCTAATGTACAACCACAGTCATGTCCCTTGACTCTCAAGTACCTCAGTTTTCTTGTGCCTGACAGCAGAATAATGATGCCTTCCCTGTTAACCTCCAGGGACAGCATGGAGGTAAGGATAAGATAGAGGATGTGATGCCTGGGGAATTTTGAAATGCTCCATACAAGTGAGAAGTTCTTGAAAAACTGCCACAATGTACAACTCATGTGTCATAGAATCTGAACCTGCAGAGCTGGGAAGACTGTTTTGTCTAACCATGGCTTTCATTTACTTGCTGGTTCATCCATTCTGTCATTTGGTCTGTAAGCTTTCATGATGGATGGACCCTGCGCCAAGCACTACGCCAGGTATGGACTTCAGGGATGAAGGAAACATGGCACCTGCTCTCAAGGCACTCACTCTCAAGTCTAGTAGGGGAGACTGATCCTCAGATCACCAAATCCTGAATGAAAGTCAAGGAAAGCAATTGAAGGGATTTCCCTCAGCTGTGGCTCAGATGAAGCAGAACTATAGCTGGGTGTTGAAGGGTGTACAGGGTTGAGGCCAAGTTTAGGGTTTGCGGGAAGGGGACACAGTGGAATTCAGTTTCAGCAGAAGGATGAGCCCAGGCTGCACCTGAACTAGGAGACAGTGTGGCTTCTTCTCCCTGTTGTGGGGGGCCTGCCTTCTCAGGCTCTGCCAGTACCACCTGGAGGGCTTTCTGCTATCTCTACCCCAGATTCTGACTCAAGCACTGGTGTACGGCCTTCCATTCTCCCACTGAAATTGGGAACATAGGAATTGACCTTCTATCATTGATCTAAATGTACCATGCCCCTCAGGGGATTAGGATGGCAGAAATATTGGTGGGAAGAAATATTAAGTCAATGTGTTTCTGTGGTTTCTCTGAATGGCTGCATTTTTTATCTACATACAAAACTATGTAACACCATCAGGCAAAAAGAAAGAGTATGGAAACTCTTTGGCAATATGTTGAAAAGCCAATCATCAGATTTCATACCAGGTTCTGAACACGGGCTTCTCAAGTGGCTTAGTTCCTTAACTCCAGCATCTTTTTCCAGGGATAGACCTGCAATTTCCATGTTGCATTATTGATGCTCTGAGAAGTCAGGGCAAAGAATGGCTCAAGCAGTAAGTATGTCTGAAACAAAGCTATGTTCAAAGACAGGGGCTTCGGATCCTACCTCTGACCCCTTTTGTCTCCTTCCCTGCTTCAGACCAGTTCTCAAAACACAACTCGGTGCCCCCTACACATACACTGCCCATTCATGTGGCTTTCACAACTCTTAACCTCTTTGGGTCAATTTCTCCTAACCCCTGCCCCCTACCACCCTTCTTGCCAAGAGCCCGACCTCAAAGTCTTCACTACTACTATACTAGTAGTTCTTTTTCTTGCTATCCAGATCAATGTCCCATCAAGCATGCATCTCTTTTTCCTGCCCCCACCTCAAGTCTTGTCTCCTGAAGGGCATAGTGGGGCAGCATCCTCCCATCCTCACCCAATCCACTTTCCACACAACTGCCACATGGCCCTTCCTCAAACACAAACATCTCCATGCCTCACTGTTTCTTAAGAAGTGGCTGGTTTCATGTTGTCTGATGTCCAACCTCACTGGCTGGCATCTGAGTTCTCCCCGGTCTGCACCCTTCCAACCATCTCTCTCACTCTACTCCAGCACCTCCAGGAGCACTCATCATAGTCCTCATTTACTTCTATCTCATATCTTGCTCATTCCCACAGTGGCTCTGTGCAATTGATGCTGTCCTCCTTGAAGATGTCCTCACATTAGAAACACCATATCTTACTCTTCCTTCAGGACTCAGCTAAAGCTTCATGTCCTTGATGAATCGCCCCACCTCATGGTGAACTCCCCCATGGTACGAGCTTCTGCTGGTTTGCCAAGTAAGTGGAATAATTTCTTAGTTATTTCCTGGTCTTATATGTCAGCTTCTTAACAGGATAATAAATTTCTCAAGGACAGGAATAATAAATTCTAGGTGTGTCCCACTAGGCCTGGCACATAAAAGACATTTAGCAAATGCTTTTGAATCAAGGAATTTTTATGACAAGCAACCTGAAATAGATTCAAAAAAAACAAAGCAAAAGAAAAAAGCATTTGGATTAGCCTATGAATTAGGTAATTCTTCAATTAAAATAATATATTATTATTTTTAATAATAGAAATTATAACAGATTAAGAAATTGTAGACTTTATTTTTTTTAAGATTTTATTTATTTATTTGACAGACAGAGATCACAAGTAGGCAGAGAGTCAGGCAGAGAGAGAGGGGGAAGCAGTCTCCCCGCTGAGCAGAGAGCCTGATGCGGGGCTTGATCCCAGGACCGTGGGATCATGACCTGAGCTGAAAGCAGAGGCTTTAACCCACTGAGCCACACAGGCACCCCAAAACTGTAGACTTTAAATCTCATTATTGTGAATGCTGGGATCCAATCCTTGTCCCAGGTTCTGCTCTTGGGACAATCCAAGCTAACACAACTCTAAACACCGTACTAGAGTTTAGATTCTAGCTGTGGATCAAGGAAACCAATGAAGTATTTTAATCATGGAAGTGACATCGTTCCCATACACACACCCACACACACTCTTATGCATATACAAATTATATAGATAGATAGATTCATTTTTTTTAAATAATTACACTGACATGGTTGGGAGGAGGGGGGTTTGTAGAAGCAAGTGGAAGAAGAAGGAATCCCAATTAAGAATGTTTGGTCAAAGTCAGGGCAAGTTCAAGGTGGTCATGACATAAAACATTGAGTTCCTGACCTTCTCTGGCGCCAGCCTCTGTAGCTACAGCTGGTCAACTTTGCCTATTGGAAGTGGCTTATATTTCCAAGGAGGTGCCCACCCACTTTACTGGAAGCTCTAATTGCAGATTACACCCATGTTTTCCAGGGAGAAAATGCCACCTCCCCACTGACTCATGTTCACTTCTCGAATAACTTCTAATCCCAGGCAGAACAAGACCTATTTGAGCATTTTTTCCACTGTGCTCATCCCAAAATTTGTCTTGGGCCTCTCATCAAGCATGCCATGTGAAATGTCTTCATATATCAGGAAGATAGTTTACCTGGTAGTAGAATAGTTTATCTCTAATCCTGGCTTTTCCCTAACTGCCCTTGTCTGAGCCTCAGTCTCCCCATCAGAAAAATAGGTATGAAATCCTGACAGAGCTGCTGCGTGGATGAAAGGAAGTAACTAGTTGTTCTAGATGCTCTCTGTTGGCATGGGCTCAATTAAAATGTGGCTGTCCACACCCTTAACTCTGCAATGAGCTAGCCAGACCTGGTAGGGACTTGTCCATTTGGAGGTCCGTGGGAAAGCTGGGGCCAAGACTGCATTTCTCAGAATTCCACACTGCATCCGTCTGGTGTCTAACATGTGTCCATCCCCCTCGGATGAACAGGGCACAAAGGGCCTGAGTAATGGATGAAGGAGCTTGATGCTAAGGCTGGAGCCCCATTGTGGAGTCCTGGGAAGGGGAAGACAGACAAGTAAGGTGTCCATGTGGCAGAACCTGGCTCAGCTGGACATCTCAGGAGAGCAGGGGTAGGGTGTGAGAGGCTGGGAGCTTCTCAAAAGGGGTGCTGAGCCTCTGCAGTGAGCCCAGCTGGTCTAAGCTGGACAGTTCTAAGGACAAGACATGAAAAGAAGCATCTCTGGGCACTCAGGGACTTGTCACAGGGCTGGGGGACAGGACTTAGGTATATGAGAAAACCAATGATCCCTTGGGTGAGGGGTGTCGAAGGGGAAGTTCTGGAAGGGAGGTGGGGCTCCCTGAGCAAGGGTCATCTCCATGAAACACTTATAGATGTCTCTGCCTCTCTTGCTCTCCCACATTCCTGCTATCCTCTGCTCCAGGTTCTAGCTTCCGTCCTGGTAATTGTCATCTGGGGACTCTTCTTATCCCTCCTGCGATTTGTGACCATCCTGCATCATGACCAGATCCTCTCAGGCCTTTGCTCAGCCCGGACCACGCTTGCAAGAGTTTGACACCCAACGTCCTCTGTGATGTTTACAATAACCCACAAAATCGGCAAGACAAATGTTCTCCACAAGCTCCAATTTACAGGTGATATGAGGCACAGGGAGGAATAAAGAGCCCACCCAAGATCACACAGCTTCTGTGGGGGGGAGTTTGGACTTGAACTCCCGATTCTACTTGCTATCATGCGTGTTCAAGTTGTTGCTAGATTCAGCACGAGATCGGATCGGGACGCAAGCAAGAGCCCTGGCCACTAGGCAAACTTCAGGTAGTGAATGAGGGGGCCGGTTTCCCCTTGTCAAGGAAGCAGAGGAAGACAGCTCTCTTCAAGTGGGTGGATGGAACCATGACCTTAGAGCATCATGGTCTCTGGTCTATGGCTTGCGTGAGCTCAGAGCTACCGGCTTAGTTTAGCTCGTGGGAATCCTGAGTCTAAGATCCTCAGAAGGCAGCTTCTGCACTCCCACACCCGGCAACACTTCCCACTGCAGTGGAGTTTCATCCCCAAGAGGTCTAGGAGGCCCCTCTATAGCCCAAGACATGCCTGCAGGAGGAGGGCTGGGCATTCTTGGCACCGTCTGTAGCTGGGGACACCGGGGTGCTGTGCTAAGTGACTTGTCTAGCAGGGAGCGGCGGTTCCTCAGGGCCTCCACCCTCCACGCCAGAGAATTATCTTTTAAAAAATTAAGTAAAAATACACACAAACACACACACCCATCCTCCAAGGAGTGCACTTGCTGTGTGACAGACGGAGTCTATTTCTGTACGAAAAACACGTGGCATAGTCAGCAAGGACACGCAGAGAGACAGCAGCCCCAGGAAGGCGGCCTGCTCAGCCGTGCCTGTGTTCACGTTATGGAGCAGGTTTTGGGGCTGGGCTTGGAGCCCCCAGTTGCCAGTCATTTCTGAGGAGCTGACACTTCACAAATGCTCTTTCTTTCTGATTCGGGGACATTTGTGTCGCTACAGATATCATTCGGGCAAGCTCCAAGTGTGGGAGTTAAGTGGGATTGCTGTGAAAAAGAGATCCACAGAGGGTCAGAACCAAAAGACACCTTTCAGCTGATGATTTTCCACAAGGGGAATGCAGAGAGGAGAAGACAAGGCGCACAAGACAAGGGGCACATGGCAAGGGCACCAAGCAGCTGGGGAGCTGAGCCAAGCCCTGGCCGTAGCCAGGCTCTTTCCTCAGGCACTAGCCACCTCTGTGTTTTCTTTGTGAAAGACAAGGAGGTATCTCTGTCCAGGAACCAAAACCACCGAAGGCCATGTGCTCCCTGGATCCCTTCCTTGCAGCTTCTGACGGCAGACATAAGAAACAAAGAACTCTGTACAATAAAATCATCTTTTATTGTCAAAGAATGTGACATCTTCATGTTTGTCTTTTATAAATTATCTTTGCTGTGGCCTCCCACTTTTTCCTTGTAACTGTCAAAGCACCTTTGTTTCTCTGTTCTGGCTTCTGGAAGCTCCTGCTTATTGACCTTTTCAGTGATGAGGACTATGGCCATGGCTCAGTCCCGGGGTGGGGAGGTGGGGAGGTGGGGTGACCCCAACAATTTTGGGTGCTGCCCCCTCCCACTGAGAACTCCCAGCACAGAGCAAGACCGGGAAAGAGGCTGTTTGTCGAAGTCCTCACCGTTTCAGAAGCCCCATCTCAGACATCAGCTGTTCCAGAAAGCTTCATTTGACTCCAAGAGAGGTGATAGATTTTACAAATGAGCATCCAAATTGTGTTTCTGAGACAGCTTCTTCCTAAGGAACATGGGGACACACAGCATTGCTGTGAGCATGAGGTGACCCACATGGGCCCACAGGTCCACACTATGGTCTGTTGTGAAATCCTGTTCATGGATTCTCTGATCTTCCCAAGGTCACAGGCCAGCCAGATGAATACTGAGGGCTGGCAAACTCCTAGCGCTGGTTTTCATGCCATTCCCAGCTTCGGTAGCCTTCTCCATTCCAGGCTCCCACGCTTCCCTCACTCCCTTCCTGCCCCAGCCCACACGTTCCAGCTCACAGGAAGGGCCCCACTTCTGATCCGGGCCCCCAAATCCAAGGTTGGACTCTGCACACCCCCCATCTATCTTCTTACCATGTTCTCTATATCCGAGGACTTGGAAAAATGCTGTTGTCTACCAAAGGGGAATTCTGGTATCATTTTCCAGGGGCCTCCTGGCAAAGCCAGAGGGTCTTCCTGGAGACCCCAACATTGCCCAAGGATGAAGCAATCTCCTCTCTTATATGGCCCATTAGCCTGGAAGGCAGCCCCAGAGTGATCAGATTCCAGACTTGCACTCTAGATGGATCATTGAGCCCAACCCCCAACAGAAAAATGCAAAGTGTGAGCTGGGGGCAACTCCTGGGGGAGGAGAGACTTTTCACACCCGGCCCTCTGTGTGACCCCTTCAACACGGGAGAAATCTGAACAGTGGTACAACCATCTGGGGAAGGGTCATGCCCCATGGCCTAGTTAATCACGTTCCACAGAGTCTGAATTCAGGAGCTTAGAAGCAGCCCTAGTGAACTCGCCGCAGCGTGACCGCTGACCCTCTATGGAGAATGGAGCTACTGTTCCAGGACAGGCCTCCGCTTCTCAGCATCTGTCCTCCAAGTCCCTCACAGCCAAAGCAGCAGTCCACCCTCCCAGCTGGGGTCCTCCTCTGAGAGGTCCCAGGGGGTGATGGAGGCCCCAGAACCACCCAACCTGGAGACATGATCCCATCTGGTAGAGTCTCTGCTCTTGCAAGTGTCACGCAGTGTCCCAAGATCAAAAGTTTGGGGCCCAGAGATGTCCTGGGCACAGAAACAGAGCAGAGCCAGGGCTCAGATGCCTTCATTACAATTTTGATTTTACACGGCAGCCAGGGCAGCCAGGAAATCCTGAGTCCCCCACCTGAGAAACCAACACAGACACGAGCCTTCATAAATATCGGTGAGAGGCACACGTGTATGCACACATGCACGTGGAGGCAACATCCTGAACATGAGCCTGGGAGGAGCGGCAGAGAAGCAGCAGTATGCAAACCTGTGCCCGGAGAGCTCACTGGTAAGAGAAAAGGGAAGCGTGTCCTAGAGAAAAGCCCATTTCACAACCCCTTCCTGACTGTTTGGTGACGTATCACCCAGATTGCCCCAAAAGGCTGAGTCACTCATTCCCCCAGCTGCTGGGAGTGTTGGTAGCAGATGGTTCTCAGTTGAGTTCCTCTCTTTGAATCCTGAATTGCACTTCCTTAAAGTGAAACACTTTGCCCAAGGTCACACCCTTCCTAAAGGCAGCCAACGATGTCCAATGACTGGTCGTTAACAGGGCACAAAGGCCCAAACTCCCTTGTTCTATTTAAAGCAACTCAGGGGACATCCCTGCTCCAGAGATGTCTGGAGCAAGAGCTGAGACCTTTCTTGCAACTACCCTGCAGTGTGGCTTCTCCCTCTGCTTGATCCTGCGTCCTTTGTTCCCTGCAGGTATCCACACTGAGAAGCCTCCCAGTGGGCTTTCTTTCTTTCTTTTATTTTTAACGATTTCTTTATTAGGGGGTGTGGGGGATGGGCAGAAAGAAAAGGAGAGAGAATCCCAAGAAGACTCCACACTGGGTGTGGAGCCTGACGTGGGGGTCAATCCCAGGAGCCTGAGATCATGATCTGAGCTGAAGCCAAGAGTGGGATACTCAACCAAGTGTGCTCCCCAGGCGCCCCTGCCCAGTGAGCTTCCTGCACACTAATCTCAATTTCCCAGGCTGGTTCCTGGAGAACCCACCCTAAACATCAGGCAAGACCCCGAGCTCAGTGATGAGGATGCACCCAGAGAAGACAGAGCCCCCGCCCTGAGTAACTCCTAGTCTCTGGGACAGGCGCACATGCTCAAGTTGGAAGACCTGAATTCAAAGGTTCTGCTCTGGTTTTGCCTTGTACTATCCTGATCCTGGTGCTTCACTTTCTCTATCTTTAGAATAGTTCTCATGACCCATCTTACATGGGGCATGGGAAGATCCCACGAGAGTGAGCACTGGTCCAAGGGCCTCATAAGTTATAGGGGCTGCATGATGTGTTGTGAAGCTAATTTGATGTGTTCCAGGGGTGCACAGGGAAGACCGGGAGCCATTCAGTTGGCCCGGGGTCTTCTGGGAAAAAGAAAGATCAGGAAATACATGAGCCAGGGTTCTCCAGAGAAACAGAATCAATAGAACTGATACAGGTATGGGTATTCATTATGAGAGATTGGTTCACGGGATCATGGAGCCTAAGTCCCACAATCTGTCATCTGCAAGCTGGAGACCCAGAACACTGTGGTATAATTCCAGTCCAAGTTCCATGGCCTGAGAACCAGGGAACTGAGGGTGTAAATCACAGTCCAAGGCAGGATGAGACTGATATCCAGCTCCAGCTGGCAGGCCGGATGCAAAAGGGGGGAATTCTTCCTTCCTCTACCCTTTGTTCTGTTTAGTCCTTTAAGTGATTGGATGATTCCCATCCATACTGGGGAGGGTGAGCTACGTTACTGAGTCCACCAATTGAAATGCTAATCATGTCCAAAAATATCCTCACAGACACACACACACACACACCCAGAAATAACATTTAATCTGGGCACCCCATGGCCCAGTCAAGTTGACACATAAAACTAAATATCACAAGTGGGATTTGGAAGGACCCTGAAATGGGAGACCTGAGTCCCCATAATGGTCACCCCTGAGGGCTTTGGGCAGGTCATGTCTTCCCTCTGGAATGTGCTGTTCTCTTTTCTTCTGTTCAGAAAGAAATATGAAGGTATCATCTCTTCCTAATGTTCTAACTAATGCAAGTGGAAAACATGAGCTTTTCTTTCTGTTCCCTAGAGCCCTCAGATATACTACTTTGACAATGAATGGGATACTACCAATCTTCCCAACGAAGTCCCTTAATTATAAACACTTATATGAAGTGAGTTAGACTCTTAAGCCCCTCTAGACATCCTAGAACCTATATTGTGGGGAATGAAACCTGAGCCAATTGGCCATGGATGCATCTTCTTGAACTGCACTAGAAGGAGCAAACCAGGCCATGCCCCCACTAATTAGAAAAGAGTAGGACCTACAGAAAGAGACATGGACATGTAATGAAGGGGAACAGGGCAGAAGGCAGGAAGGGAAAGACAGAATCTTTTACAATGTAATGTGTCTGACCTTGAAAATCATTCAAAGGGTTTCACTGCAACCCAGAAAGGCCACCTCAGCATCCATGGAGAGAAGAATCACCCACAGCACTGCTTAAAGCATGTAAGCCAAGCCACCATTTTTCCACCTCTGTTTGGCATGATTCTTCCATCAACTGACCTCACAGACTCAAAGTCTGGCTTATTCATCTCCTAAGTGAATATTTTTTGAATGAACAAATACATGATGTCCATCTTCAGCCCCTCCCTTCCTCCTACACAACAACAAACATATAGAAACTATATACACATGCATAAATATACTAACACATATGTATACAGATATATCATATGAACTCACAGACTTCCATACATGCCCACAAATCCTAGTCCATAAAGTCACACGCACAGATAGCTGAACTTTGACACAAACGCACATCCTGGGACCCATGTCCATACTCAGATGCACACACACATACACCCAGAGATACTTACCACTCAAATTCTTTTGTCCTAATTCATGGCTTATCCATGGATTTATGACACTATCTGTGACCCTAGGACCTGGTAAGTTGTGATGACAATTTGACAATGTAATTATTGTCTATTTGACAGTGTAATTACTCATGTAAACCCTTATTCCAGTACACAATGGACAAAGAAGGTGGGAAACCAGCATGACTTCTGAAGACCATGGAAGACCATAACAACAGCCGTGAAAATGAAAAAACTAGTGCTAAGCTAGCTTCAGCACTTCAGATAGGACTTGTAAAGCCCTCTGTTACTCAGGGTTTTTTGTTTGCTCTACTTTTGGTGGGAAGTGATAATTTCTTGTTTTTCCACGTATACAAACAATTCCACGAGTGTTCATCTTTAAATTGATCAAGCCCAGCAACACACACCAAGTGCTAACTACAGAAGATGGAGGGGGCCGGTCTTCCCAGAGAGACGAGTCTCCTCCAGCTCATTCCCACTATATAAAAGATGTGATGATTTGATTTAACACCCACAACATTATGTGCCAGGCACCATGGCTGCCATGATGGAGGGTAGGAAACTATAAAAGCACACTCTGAAACTGGTGCCCACCTTACCTCCATAGAAACCCTTTCTAAATATTAAATGCTGTTGAATACTTTGCAATGGGGAAAAATTGATTGAAAACTTTACAATGGGGAAAAATTGCCAAATGAATGATTGCCTCCATTTCATAGAAAATACTGTGCCTTGGAGATGACAGGTGATAGCTCTCAGGTCAGAGGCCTGAAGGAGGGTAGACACATTTTTAATGATCTGTTGAAATGGGAAACCTAGAATCTTTATCCAGTAGACAGCTTCCTCTATATTCTAGACCATTGACAAGAGGAGTGACAGTTAAACGTGACTTTAAAAAAAAGGCAACAAGAGAAATTAGTGCTCTAAAATAATTCCAGTTTGGGTCCTACTGGTACATGCCAGTGAGAGGAAATCAGAATCCTGCCGGGTGGGCAAAGGACTTGGAGGCCTCAGATACATGAATTGGTCACGTTGAATTCTGTCATCAGATTCCGGGTACATCAGTGGTGCTTCATTTGCATTAAATGAAAAGGAGTCCAAAAATACACACTGTTGCTAAGGTTACATCTTGCGGAATGCAAATGAAGATGTGTTTGTGCAGACCAGTTAAAAATATCTTGGCACTAGCTTATCTTCCCATTGGCATAAAGGGATTTATCAGGAGCCTATTAAACTGAAAGGTTAAGTTTACCTTAGTCAGCATTAGGGGTCTGGAAAGAGCATTATTTCTGAGGGATACTTCTGGAACATGCAGGAACTTTTTTTTTTTCTTATTAATT
The DNA here is from genome assembly GCA_004024625.1 of Mellivora capensis. NCBI lineage: Eukaryota > Metazoa > Chordata > Mammalia > Carnivora > Mustelidae > Mellivora > Mellivora capensis. The sequence continues at coordinate 89,272 of PISX010003911.1, forward strand.
CAAGTCATTAGTCTGGTTTCAGTAGGGTTTTTTAAAATATAAATATCACTTAATAACAGGACCTAATGCTGCAAATGTAAGCATATTTCTCCACGTTCAGGAAGAACTAACCACATTGATTTTTTTTTTCCGTTCGCTGAACATTTCTTTTTTTTTTTTTAATTTTATTTTTTATAAACATATTTTTATCCCCAGGGGTACATGTCTGTGAATCGCCAGGTTTACACACTTCACAGCACATAAGTCAATCAGAGAAAGACAACTATCATATGATATCCCTGATATGAGGAAGTGGAGACACATTGATATTTTTGAATCTGAGAAGAAATTGGGAATAAGCGGGCATAAGGGCGGTAGTCCAGTGGGATAGGCAGAGAAGAAAAGCATCATCTCCATCTTGTTGAGTCTTTTATTTACATTGTTTTATTTAATTCTCACAGTCACCCCACAAATGAAAGGTTACTATTTGTTTTTAAGTTGAGGAAACTGAAGGTTGGCGATGTTTCTCCACTCTGTAGTAAGTGGAAGGGCCAAGAGTTGAATTTAGAATAAACTCTGAATTCATGGCCTTTTCTCTATACAGTTCTGCTTTTATAACTGAAGTTAAATTATCAAAGAAGACTTTAAAATAGGACATATGAGTCCAGAAAAGCAGTTGAAGTTTTGACATTTGAAAAATAAAAGGCATTTTTGAAATTCGAAGTGGTTTTGACTTTTTAACCCAAATTCACAGCTTTGCCTGAATATGTCTCAGCTTTCTCTGTGTAGGGACACATGCTTCTGCTTCCCCTCCAGTTCTGGACACAGCCCACCCCCCCCCCCAAATCATTGCCTCACTAGTCATCAACTCCAAAAATGTCAGAGCCAAAAAGGGCCTCAGGAGTCATCCCACACCTCCTTCTTGAGGCATGAAGGTCTGGTAGGGAGAGATTCCTAGAAGGGAGGTCATTCATACTTCTGCTTGAAATCCTGAATATAGACGGTAGCTCACATTTATTGAGCACTTACTCAGTATTGAACCTGGGAGTCTCTTGCAAGTACTCTATGCCATTTAATTCCTCATTGCAATCTTATGAGCTGGTGTCATTACCGCCATCTTACAAACAAGGAAAGTGACACATAGAAAGTATAAGTAACTTGTTCAACTTCACATAGCTTCTGAGTGGTGGAAATGGAATTAAATCCCATGTAATATGACTTAAAATACTGGCTTCTTCAAAGGAAACAGTTAACAAAACCAAAAGACAATGGACAGAATGGGAGAAGATATTTGCAAACAACATATCAGATAAAGGGCTAGTATACAAATCTATAAAGAACTTATCAAACTCAACACCCAAAGAACAAATAATTCAATCGAGAAATGGGCAGAGGACATAAACAGACATTTCTGCAAAGAAGACATCCAGATGGCCAACAGACATCAGGGAAATACAAATCAAAACCACAATGAGATACCACCTCACACCAATCAGAATGGCTAAAATTAACAAGTCAGGAAATGACAGATGCTGGTGAGGATGCGGAGAAAGGGGAACCCTCCTACACTCTTGGTGGAAATGCAAGCTGATGCAACCACTCTGGAAAACAGCATGGAGGTTCCTCAAAAAGTTGAAAATAGAGTTACCCTAAGGCCCAGCAATTGCACTACTGGGTATTTACCCTAAAGATACAAATGTAGTGATCTGAAGGGGCACATGCACCTGAATGTTTATGGCAGCCATGTTCACAATAGCCAAACTATGGAAAGAACCTAGATGTCCATCAACAGATGAATGGATAAAGAAGAGGTGGTATATATATACAATGGAATACTATGAATCCATCAAAAGAAATGAAATCTTGCCATTTGCAATGATGTGGATGGAATTAGAGGATATTATGTTTAGCGAAATAAGTCAATTGGAGAAAGACAACTATCATATGATCTCCCTGATATAAGGAAGTGGAGATGCAACGTGGGGTGTTTGGGGGGTAGGAAAAGAATAAATGAAACAAGATGGGATCGGGAGGGAGACAAACCATAAGAGACTCTTAATCTCACAAAACAAACTGAGGGTTGCTGGGGGGAGGGGAGTAGGGAGAGGGTGGTGGGGTTATGGACATTGCAGAGGGTATGTGCTATGGTGAGTGCTGTGAAGTGTGTAAACCTAGAAATTCACAGACCTGTACCCCTTGGGCTAATAATACATTATATGTCAATAAAAAAAATTAAAAATTAAAAAAAAATACTGGCTTCTTCACTATTGTCCTTTACTCCTCAAAGTACCTCCTCCTTCACAAAACAGACCATGTCAGTGTGTTCTTAGAAGGGTATTACCTACATGGATGATTTCTCTTATTTGCTTTAGAATTTTGTGAGATCTGGAAAACTGGCCTGGCATGGGAAGAGGAAGCTGAAGGAGGGAAAAAAGAAAAAAATGAGAGAGCGAGGGACAGCTTAGAAAGTCTTAGGTTCAAAAAGAATATGGGCCGATGGTCAGTTCTTTCTAAGACTATGTTATGGGAAAGGAGAATGACCTAATAATCACTTTAATGTATTGAGTATAGGTTAGAGGTCACATGTGTGATGTGTACTGTTCCTGAGCTTCACCATGGCCCTGTAAAGTAAATGCACTTGAAATATAAAAATAAACAAAAAGTCCTTTGAGTCTCATCTTCCCTCAAAACAGTTTGCCTTCCATCCCATTCCTCCCAAAACACCACTCTTTCTGGCTACATCAATGGGATTATAATCCACCCAGTTGTCCAAAGCCAAAACCTATGCATGCCACCTGGATTTCACTCTTGCCTTTGGTCCCCACATCTGAACTACTAGTAAGTCCTAAGGGTTCCACTCTTGAAACCCATCTTAACTCCCCTCCTCTCCTTTTACCCTACTACCATCCTGGCCCAGACCATGATGAAGATTTACCCAAATAATCCCGTAATTGTTTTCCCATTCCCTACTCTTGTTTTTCAGAGCAAGTGGAATGTTTTTTCCAAATGTAAGTCAAATAACATCTCTCCTTTAAAAAAAAAAAAAAAGAATCCAGTCGCTTCCCCCTGAATTTCAAATAAAATCTAAACTGACCATAGGATTTCTCCCTTGCCTTTCTCTCTAAACTAATTTTATACCACTTTCTGTGTCACGTGCCATTCCGCAGTCACACTGACTTCTGTTTCTTCCTGGAGCACTTTGAAAGGGATTTTAGTTCCTGATCATTCCATCAGCAAAGCCTTCCCCCTTCTCTTCAAGTGGATGGTTATTTCTTACCTCTTAAGTCTCAAAAGCTGAACGTCCCCTCCTCAGGTAAGCCTGTCTGTGTCACCCAACCTGAAGGATTATTTTCTGTAACATTCTATCATATTACCCTACTTTACTACTTTCATAATATTTATCAATATCTAAAACTATATTTTTATTTGTTTACTATTCATTATTCCCATGGACTGAATGTCTGTGTCTCCCTCCAAAGTTTTATGGTGAATTTCTCATGGCAGGGTGATATCATTTGGAGATGGGGCCTTTGGGAAGTGGTTAGGTCTAGATGAGGTCATGAGGGTGGGGCTTTCCTGATGGGATTAGTGCCCTTATAAGAGGAAGAGACTGCATAGCTCTTTCTCTCCCCAAGCACAGGCCAGGGGAGCTCATAGGAAGAAGGTGACTGTCTAGGAGCTAAGCAGCAGACTCTCCCCAGACACCAAATCTGTCAGCACCTTGATTTTGGTCTTCTGGCCTTCAGACCTTGAGAAGATGATTTTCTATTTTTGAAGCCACCTGTCCGTGGTATTCTGTTATAGCAGCTGTAGCAAGCTAATACAAATACTAAAACATAAAATGAAAAACATAATTGTATAAAGCAATGTATACATCCTGCGAAGCCCTGGTTTTGCAGTCGGGGACATTTGGAAACAGACTTAATTTTTACTCAAAAGAGAATTATTTAAGTAAACTGTGGGGGATATGTCTATATCAGGGAATAAAAGTAACATTTAAAAATACATAGAATATCTACTGGCATCTGGGTAACTCAGTTGGTTAAGCGTCTGCCTTTGGCTCAGGTCATGATCTCAGGGTCCTGGGATTGAGTCGCACATCAGGGGTCCCTGCTCAGTGGGGAGACTGCTTCTCCCTCTCCCACTCCCCCTGCTCATGTTCCCTCTTTCACTGTGTCTCTCTCTGTCAACTAAATAAATAAAATCTTAAAAAAATAAAAATATACAGAATATTTGTGCTAATATTTAAAAAGATCAACTTGTTAAAACGAAAAAGCAAGCTACAAATCATTACATATAAAATAACCACATTTACTTTTTTTTATATGAACACATCTATATATGATACATGTATTTGTACTCAAATGCACAGCAGAAGTTTTGGAAGGATACCACAAACAGTTAAGGGTGGTTACCCCTGGGGAATAGCATAGATTATGTACATTTATGTGTGTTGAACTTTTCCTTCTGACTCTGTGTATTTCTATGTAGTGGCAATATCTACATTGGCTATGCATTCCTGCACTAGTAATGCAGGAAAATGATTCCTTAATTAACTCGCTATATCTTAATTAACCCATAATGCTAATTTCCTGTCCCTCCTGGCCCAGCCTCTTCTGCCCAGCCCCCTAGTATGCTCTGATGCAGCCTCTAATACCCCTCAGCTATGTGAGAACCCCAGCTCTGGCCTTATAAGTCTTAGTATGAGTAAAAACGCTGGGACAGCAGAAACATGATGGAAATTTCATTAGTGAGCTGCATTACCAGGACCGACAGTGTTAGGTTTGGAAACGTCCATGTTTCTGCCTGGGAACCTGGGGTATAAAGTTCCTGCAGTGGCTTGAACAGTTGTTTCCCTTTTGGATGTCTCCAGCGCCAAAGAAAAAAGAAAGATAGGAACTTCTTGGCACATTTGATTTTAAATATCCAGAACCAAACAAAGTCACCATAAAATTCACTTCAAAGTCCTTTTCTAAGAGCTCTACTGGAACTTTGGAAGGCATTGACGGTCATGAATTTGCTTTTATTCCTTTTAATGCTGTGCATCTGATATGCTAAATGCACGAAGTACCTAATAAACTATAAATTGAATTGAGAACAACTTCATTATCTTGTTCAGGGAGAGAACTGTCCATTCATTAGTTAATTTGCCCATTTCAGAATAAACAATAGACATATTTTACAAATGGGAGAAATATGTTTTTTTTAATAGCATGTATTAATTCCTGCTCCTGACATACAGGCAAGACGGCACCTGAGAACAAGCCCTATAACACTCCTCTGCTTCTCCCACAGTAAGAAAGAAAAAAGAGGATTCGAATGTTCACAGATAAGTAAACTCCTAAGAGTATTTTTATATTGTATCAAGAGCTAAGAGTTAATACCTATGGCAAAAATGAAGAGATATGGCCATGTTTTGGAAGGGCCTAGAACGGCATTCACTGCATGAAGCCCAGAGCTGTGGACTGAACCTAGAAATATTATAACTGGTGGATAGGAAGCAGAATGACCTAACCAAGTAGGGCATCGAGGCAGAGTTACTACAAAGGGGACCATCACGTGGCCCTAATGGACACTTCTCAGAAGTTGTTAAAACTCCTGAACTGGGAAATTAAAAAATTGCCTAGTTCCAGTTAATCTCACAGGTCTCCATATGGCTGTCAATCCACAAAAGAGCTCCAACAAAAAGGAATTCTACTGAGTATGAGAACCCATGTAAAGAAATGTCACATGAGGTCATTAGCAGCTGCAACGAAGAAGGAAATTTTTTAAAGAGAAGACTTTAATCAGCATTGTTTAAAATGTCCAAAGAGACAAATTAAGGAAGGGAAAATATAAGCAAATAGCATGGAATAAAAAACAATGGATAAATTTCACAAGAAAATGTAAATTCTTGAAAAGAACAAGGAAGGAACTAATATCAGAGTGGGAAGGAAACTCAATGACTTATTAATTGATTAAATAAATCCAAGAAAGAGATTTGTCTAGAATGCAGAAGGAACAGAATCTAAGAGAAATGGAAGCTAGAATATGAAATTCTAGCATGCATCAAACAGGTGGTCAAAAGATAGTCCTATATTTGCTATCTTAAGCCAGCTATGACCAAATTTTGATCTAAAGGTTCTAATGGTCTCATAAAATGTGTTGGTCAGTTTTACTTCTTTCTCTATTCTCTGGAATAACAATAAGCCATTTTATTTTCTATAAGTTAGGGGTTATGTGTTCCTTCCTTGACGGTTGGTAAAATGTCTATCCTTAGCCACATGAGCATGGGGAACATACAGAGTGGTTGGTGGTTGGGCATTGGGCATTTCAATCTAAATGAAAGTTATTTAGTGGTAATCTTTTAAGGTTTTCATTTCTTTTTCATATGGGTTTTTTTCCTTTGAGATATAATCGACATATAACATTATATGTTTCAATAAATAATGCTTTGGCATTTTTGTATATCACTGCAAAATAATTACCACACTAAGTCTAGTCAATTTTTTTCCTTGTGATAAAAACTTTTAAAGTTTACTCTCAGCAACTTTCAAATATAATGCAGTATTCTTAACTATAGTCACCGTGCTGCACAATTATATCCCTATGACTTATTTCATAACTGGAAGTTTTTATATGACCCCCACCCCTTACTTCTTCTTGCATCAATCTTCATGCTTACATTTGCCTTAAAATTTTTATGTTTGTTATTGGTGAAAAATTAATTCATTTCTAAATTTGCATTTTGTAAAATTCAATACTCATTAGTGATATTTTTTAAATGTGAGATCCTACTTTAATCTAATAAAGTATTCTACTAAAATATACTAACAAGCTTCACACTTAATTTATTTAACATTGTATTAGAATTTCTGACCAATGTCTTTAAGCAAGAAAAATAAATAAATGATAAAAGCTTTGAAATACATAAAACTTATATTAGTATTATTTTATTTACTATTATTATTTTGTTATTGTAGCTTATGTGATTTTGCAGATAAAAAAATCATCAAAAGACTCTACATACAAGCTCATAGAATTAGTAAATGATTTTAGCTAGATAGGTCTCCTCATGGATCAATAAACAAAAATTGTATTTTCATATATCAACAACAAAAAATTTGCAAATGAATTTAAAAATGAATTCCATTACAAGAAAATATCAAACAACTAAACATATCTCTAACAAAGGGTATAAAAACACTCTATACAAAAATGTGCAAAACATCAGTGAGTTAAATAAAAAAAGACATAAATACAGGAATATAAGATATCATAGAGTGGAAGGCCCCATATTATAAAGATATCAATTTTCCACAGTTTTATTTCAGGACTCATTATACACAAAATCATAATACCAGCAGACTGGTGTTTTTTCTTTCATTTGTATTGATTTTTTTTTTCTGGGAAAATTAATAAACTGATAACAAAATTAAAAAGAAATGCAAAGGACCAAAATAAGTTATGATAATCATGAAGAACAAAATGAAATTGGAGAAATTGCACTCTCAGATATCAAGATTTATTAGAAAGCTATAGTAATTAAGAATGTATGGCATTGGCTTAAGGACAAAGAAATTAATGAAGCATAATAGCAGATTCAGAAACCGATTCACATATATATGGAGAATTTATTTATGACATAATGGCTCTGCAAAACTGGAGAAAGAACATTTTCAATACTTTTTTTTTCTAGTTCAAGTAGACTTTCACATTGAAAATCATAAATCTTGGGATGCCTGGGTGGCTCAGTCAGTTAAGCACCTGCTTAGCCCCTGATCCCAGGGTCCTAGGATTGAGTCCCACATCAGGCTTCCTGCTCAGTGGGGAGCCTGCTTTTCCCTCTGTCTGCTGCTCCCTATGCTTTTGTGCTCTCTCTCTGACAAATGAATAAATAAAATATTTTTTAAAAAATAAAGAAAATCATAAATTTTGACCCTTACTTTTTATCATATACATCATACAAAACCATTGGATTTTTTGCCTAAATGTGAAAGGTGAAACAACACAGTTTCTAAATTATAACATTTACTCAATAATGTATATACTAAAGGAAATAGTTCAGCAAAAAGAAAAAGCTAGAAGAAAAACAACAGAGTTAAGAGTTGATAAAATACTTCAGTAAGTATGCATTTTATTATGAATACTAAAATATAAAATAAAAGTAAAATGTATATAAAGTTGATACTACTAACTCATTTTTAAATAATTCATGATGAAATAGAAAAAAGGGAAATCACTCAGTATTTAAAAATAAACAGAATATACTGCATCTTAAAAATTAGGACATGTAGATAAAAAGGACATAGAAATATGGAGCCAACTGTCTCAATTAGAAAACAAGAAAAAGTGAAAACAAATGAACTAGCAGTGAGGGAAAGCAAAATAACATGAAAAATCAAAATAAAAGGAATTATAATAAACAAAATAGTAATAGAAAATAAGTCAACAAAATATTGAGAATGGTTTTTTCCAAAGGTTTTCTTTTCAAAAGCCTAATAAAATATGAAAAACAAACAAAAAATTGAAAGCTAAAAATAATATTACCCAAAAAATAGATACCTACTCTAGATTGTGTAGACAATTTTAATTAAAGGAGAGTAGAAATAACTATGTGTTAATGGATCTGAATTCTAAATAATGGAAAACTTTTTGGAAAGTGATTAAAAATAGATTCAGTAAGAATATTATTATTAAAAGATCATTGTACATGGTTAAATGCACTATTGATTCTGGCCTGCTGGTGTTGTATTTGGGACTTTTACACCTATGATTTAAAAGTGAAAAAGATCTACGCTTTCTTATTTGCGTGTTCATTTTCTTCTTTTCCTAATAGAAAATTAGATCCTTATTTCATTTATTCCTTTTAGTAGTTAATCCCATGAAGTTGTCTTACAGTGCATTTTAGGAAAGATTATCCTGAAATGTACTTGTCATAAAATAATGACCTTCCATAGTGAAAGTTCATGAGGACCTTGCTCATTAAAAACAAACAAACAAACAAACAAGTGTTGCATGCTCTGTTCTTCCATCCTTCTCTCACTAATTATTTTAATCACCCAAGATAAGCTGATGTGCAGCAGGCTGGAGAGGTACTGCCAGCTGCAGAGTCATCTTTTCCAGTACCTTCTGTGAAGGCCTCCCCCAGCCTTGCCCCCACACAATTAGAAATCTCACAAGTTAAATCTCCCCTAATACTGCCTGACAGATAATAGGAATTCTTTTCTTAAAAAAGATTCTTATTTATTTGAGAGAGAGAGAGAGACAGAGTGAGTGAATGAACAGGGGAAAGGGACAGAAGGAGAGGGAGAAGGATTTTGCTGACTCCCCACTGAGCAGGGATCCTGAAGCGGGACTCAATTCCAGGACTCTGAGATCATGACCTAAGCCAAAGGCAGATGCTTAACCGACTGAGCCACACAGGCATCCCCATCATAGGAATTCTACGACAGTATATGGAATTGAGTAAAACTGAATAATTATTATAATTTTTTATTAATCACATTATACAGCCAAATTCATGTTCTACGCATTTTGCTTTTTTCTAACAGAAGAAACAGGGAGATGCTGATCAAGTCAAATACTAGGCCTGGGGTTACTCACAGACAAATCCAATTACCAGGTTGTGTGGATATTGAGTTTCTTTAAGTCCAGGCATTTTCCTGTCCTTTTTAAAAGCTTTTTTATTATGGAAACGTTCAAACAGTTACAAAAGTAGACACAATAGTATATTTAACTCCTTTGAACCCATTATCCAACAGCAACAATAATCAGGTCATAGCTAGTCTCATTTCAACCGTTCTCTCTCCAATTTTTTCCCCATAATATTTGCTATGAGAATTTTAATTTATTTTTATTTTATCCAGCTTTATTGAGATATAATTGAGATATACCACTGGGAAATTTTAATGTATAATGTGATGATTTGATACACATATGCATATTGCAAAATGACTACCACATTAGGTTAATTAACACATTCATAATATAATGTAATTCACAACATACTAATCACCACTTCTGTGCATGCAGTGAGAACATTACAGTCTACTCTCCCAGCAGCTTTCACGATTACAATACAATATAGTTAACTAGAGTCATCATGCTGTACATTAGATCTCCAAAACTTACTCAGTTTACAACTGGACATCTGTATTCTACGAGCAGCATCTCCTCCTTTTCTCCACCCTCAGCCCTGGCAGCCACCATTCTACTCTATTTCTATGAGTTTACCTTTTCAGTTTCCACATATAAGTGAGATCATGCAGTGTTTGTCTTCTTTGTCTGACTTAGTTCACTTAGCATAATTCCCTAAAGTCTGTCCAAATTGTTGCAAATGGTAAGATTCCTCTCTTCTTTTGGTATTTTAATAATATTCTGTTGTACAAGTATACACTGCATTTTCACTTTTCTTTCTTTTTTTTTTTTTTTTTTTTTTTTTTTTTTTTTTTTTTTTTTTGGAGAGAGAGAACAAGTGCAAGTGGGAGAGGGGCAAAGAAAGAGGGAGAGAGAAAATCTTAGGCAGGCTTCACATTCAGCACAGAGTTGACATGGGGTTTGATCTCAAGACCCTGAGACCATGACCTGAGCTGAAATCAAGAGTGAGACACTTAATTGACTGAGCCACCCAGACACCTCTACACTGCATTTTCTTTATCCATTCACACATCAATGGAAACTTAGGTTGTTTCCATATCTTGACTATTGTGAATAATCTGTGATGAAGATAGGAATGCAGACATCTTTTCTAGAGAGTTATTTCATTTCCTTTGGATAAATACTCAGAAGTGAGATTGGCGATCCTAAAATTTATATGGCATCACAAAGACCCTAAGTAGCCAAAACAATCCTGAAAGGGGCGGGGGGATAGAGCATCAGTCTTCTTAATTTCAAAATATATTACAAAACTACAGTGATCAAAACTGTATGGTACTGGCATAAAAACAGACAAGTAGACCAATAGAATAGAGCTGAGAGCCCAGAAATAAACTCACGCATATCCAGTCAACTAATATTTGACAATGGCAACAAGAATACTCAGTGCAGAAAAGAGATTCACTTCAATAAATGGTGTTGGCCAAACTTGATATTCACTTGCAAAGAATGAAACTAGACCCAGATCTTATACCCCTCACAAAATTTGACTCAAAATGGATTAAAGATGTAAATGTAAGATCTGAAATGATAAAACTCTTAGAAGACATAGGGAGAAACTGCCTTGGCATTAGTCTTGGCAAGAATTTATTTGGATATGGTACCAGCAGCACAAGGCACAGAATGTTACTATTAAAAGTTGAGAGAGAGGCATGAGGAAGGGAACCCTTGGGCACCATTGATAGGAATGTAAATTAGCGCAGCCACTATGGAAAACTGTATGGAGGTTCCTCAAAATATTAAAAAATGAAAAACTTTTCTAATGAAAAAATGCTAGCCACCTTCAAAAGTGTGTTTGTTAAGGGGCACCTGGGTGGCTCGGTGGGTTAAGGACTCTGCCTTCAGCTCCAGTCATGTTCTCAGGCTCCTGGGATCGAGCCCCACATTGGGCTCTGCTCAGTGAGAAGCCTGTTTCCTCCAATCTCTCTGCCTGCCTCTATGCCTACTTGTGATCTCTGTCTGTCAAATAAATAAATTAACAAAAAAAAACTTTAAAAAAAAAGTGTGCTTGTCAAATCCATGCAAAGTCTAGGCCAGAGTATTTGTTCAGTGAATGTTTCTTCAGGAAAGCTTTCACTTTTTGCAACAACGGGAAGTCTCCATTTGAAAGTGACAGTAGCAGGTGGCCATTGGAAGTCCCCAAAGAATCTTCCAGAAGGGAAGACCCAGTGTGAGCATTTTCCTTTTTTTTTTTAAGATTTTATTTATTTATTTTGACAGAGAGAGAGAGATCACAAGTAGGCAGAGAGCCAGACAGAGAGAGAGGGGGAAGCAGGCTCCCTGGTGAGCAGAGAGCCCGATGCCAGGCTTGATCCCAGGACCCTGAGATCATGACTTGAGCCAAAGGCAGAGGCTCAAACCACTGAGCCACCCAGGTGCCTCCAGTGTGACCATTTTCTATACTTCACCAGCTCAGGAAAATGAGCCCTGGCCCTTGGCTGAAATGACCACATTTGCCTCTGCTTACAGACAAGATGTCTCACAGTGACCAAGTATATACTCTGAGAGAACAAATGACACTCCAGGAAACAATGGCTTAAGAAAATAAAAGCCGGGCACCAGGGTGGCTCAGTCGGTTAAGCGTCTGCCTTGGACTCAGGTCATGACCCTAGATTCCTGGGACCAAGCCCTATATCAGACTCCCTGCCCCATAGGAATGCTGAATGCTGAATCATTCCCTCAAGGAACTTTTAGGCGAGTGAAGAGTACAAGATGGAAATAGAAATAATTATACCATAAAGCATCCAGTAGGATTTCCAGGGTCTTGATGGACCAATACCATTGGGTACATGAAAATTTTCAGGAGTCTCGAAAAGCAAGCTGAGCTCAGTGCTCAGAGCAAATGTGACACAGGGAGACAGATTCTCCAGAGAAAAAAGGAGAACACACTTAAACACAGAACAGAACAAGCAAAAACCTGCTGTGCACTGGAAAGCTCAAGTTGTCATCTTGCTTGAGTCAAAGGTAGTACATAGGTACATTCTACTTCATTCTTGACATTGATAGAGAAACACAGGTGCATTTTCTAATATAAAGTAATTGCGAGAAGATATGAATTACGATTAACAACTTCCAAAGCAATACAGTAAACAGCAGGGGGGAAATAATAAGAACCCAAAACTAACATAGAGTATAAAATAACAGAGCAGGAATGAGATCCATGTTTCTATCCATTATCCATAATAAATGCAAATGAGTTATAAAAATAGAATATATCAAAAGTTTTAAATAAAATAAGAGATTAAACTACACAGGAAAAATGCAAACAAAATACAACTCCTAGTGATCTCATTATAATAACAAAGTAGAATTCAAGAAAAAAGCACTAAATGGGACATCACAGATAACTGAAACAGATACATCATAGTGGACATAGAATACTTTTGTACACTTAGAAAGCTTTTTTGCAAAATTTCTTCAGAATTTGTTATACCAAATAGACAATAGACAGTAACATGGTAAACTAAAGTATGCATCAAGCAAGCTCAAATACATAATCATTTTTCCGAACGTACCCAGAACAGTAGTTATGGAAAGCTCAAAATAGAAAAAAGTTCCAATTCAAGATGGATAGGCCATATTCAGTGACCACATTGCAACAAAAGAGGAAATTACTAGGGAAAAAAGAAGCTTAAGAAAAAATCTTTCAAATAACATTTGTTTTAAAAAATCAAGTTTGATGTCATGAATTATTAATTAATGACAATTAAATTACAATAAAAACACAGCACAGAAAAACCTATCCATTTACATAGTAAAAGAAACCCATGAGTTTAGCCTACTTTTCATTATTAAATAAAAAAGATGGAGAATAAATGAAATAAGGCTTAAGCTCAAAAGTTAAATGAAAGCAAACAAAATAAACCAGGAATAAATTCCTAAAGATAAAACCATAATTTACTGTGAATTGGAAAACAACAAAAGATAAATTTAAAAAAATAGGAGACAGAATTGAGGGGAAAAAAACAATAAAATAATAATTCTCTAGTAAATGATATCATGGGAAAGAAGAGATAAAGCAGAATTTAAAAGCAAAAAAAAAAGCAGAACTTTAAAAGAAAATTTTAAATTATAAACCAAATCTATGTATACAGAAAGGGAAATTAGAGAATCTATTCCATTTACTATAGCACCAAGAACCATAAGATACCTGGGAATAAACCTAACCAAAGATGTAAAGGATCTGTACTCAAGGAACTACAGAACACTTATGAAAGAAATTGAAGAAGACACAAAAAGATGGAAGACCATTCCATGCTCTTGGATTGGAAGAATAAACATTGCTAAAATGTCTATACTGCCTAGAGCAATCTATACTTTTAATGCCATTCCGATCAAAATTCCACCAATATTTTTCAAAGAGCTGGAGCAAATAATCCTAAAATTTGTTTGGAATCAGAAGAGACTCCGAATTGCTAAGGAAATGTTGAAAAACAAAAATAAAACTGGCGGCATCACGTTACCTGATTTCAAGCTTTACTACAAAGCTGTGATCACCAAGACAGCATGGTACTGGCATAAAAACAGACACACAGACCAGTGGGACAGAGTAGAGAGCCCAGATATGGACCCTCAACTCTATGGTCAAATAATCTTCGACAAAGCAGGAAAAAATATACAGTGGAAAAAAGACAGTCTCTTCAATAAATGGTGCTGGGAAAATTGGACAGCTATATGTAGAAGAATGAAACTCGACCATTCTCTTACACTGTACACAAAGATAAACTCGAAATGGATAAAAGACCTCAAGGTGAGACCGGAATCCATCAGAATCCTAGAGGAGAACATAGGCCACAGCAACTTCTTTCAAGATACGTCTCCAAAGGCAAAGGAAAGAAAAGCAAAAATGAACTTTTGGGACTTCATCAAGATCAAAAGCTTCTGCATAGCAAAGGAAACAGTCAACAAAACAAAGAGGCAACCCACGGAATGGGAGAAGATATTTGCAAATGACAGTACAGACAAAAGGTTGATATCAGGATCTATAAAGAACTTCTCAAACTCAACACACACAAAACAGATAATCATATCAAAAAATGGGCAGAAGACATGAACAGACACTTCTCCAATGAAGACATACAAATGGCTATCAGACACATGAAAAAGTGTTCATCATCAGTAGCCATCAGGGGGAATCAAATTAAAACCACATTGAGATACCACCTTACACCAGTTAGAACCGCCAAAATTAGCAAGACAGGAAACAACGTGTGTTGGAGATGATGTGGAGAAAGGGGAACCCTCTTAACCTGTTGGTGGGAATGCAAGTTGGTGCAGCCACTTTGGAGAACAGTGTGGAGATTCCTCAAGAAATTAAAAATAGAGCTTCCCTATGACCCTGCAATTGCACTACTGGGTATTTACCCCAAAGATACAGATGTGGTGAAAAGAAGGACCATCTGTACCTCAATGTTTATAGCAGCAATGGCCATGGTTGCCAAACTGTGGAAAGAACCAAGATGCCCTTCAATGGACGAATGGATGAGGAAGATGTGGTCCATATATACAATGGAGTATTATGCCTCCATCAGAAAGGATGAATACCCGACTTTTGTATCAACATTCACAGGACTGGAAGAGATTATGCTGAGTGAATAAGTCAAGCAGAGAGAGTCAATTATCATATGGTTTCACTTATTTGCAGAGCATAACAAATAAGACGGAGGACATGGGGAGATGGAGAGGAGAAGGGAGTTGAGGGAAATTGGGGGGGAGATGAACCATGAGAGACTATGGACTCTGAAACCTGAGGGTTTTGAAGGGGTGGGGGGTGGGAGGTTGAGGGAGCCAGGTGGTGGGTATTGGGGAGGGCACGCATTGCATGGAGCACTGGGTGTGGTGCAAAAACAATGAATTCTGTTATGCTGAAAAGAAATTTTTTAAAAAAGGAAGAAAATTTTAAATTATAAGACAATTCTATGTATAATGGAATTTTAATGAATTTGAAAACTCTTTATGAAAACACAAATTTCCAAAACTAGCTCGTGAACAAAACCAAAATATGAATAGGTCAGTAACTTCAAAACACACTTAAAACTCAGTCACTTAAAACCAGCCCCTAGAATGGTAGTAGTACAAAATATTTTTTAAAGTGGACATTTAAGGATTCAATAATTCTGAGCCACCTGGGTGGTTCAGTCGGTTAAGCTGCTACCTTGGCTCAGGTCACAATCCCAGCATCCTGGGATCGAGTCCCACCTTTGGCTCCTGGATTCAATAATTCTCATGTTATTATGTTTTTACAGCACAGAAAGAGATGGAATGTTTCCCAATTATTTTTATAACTGAATTCTAATGTCAAAGTGTTATAGAGACTTTCCAAAATAAAACCACAGACCTAACATTTGAAAAGGAAATACATGTGTATAAATAAATTACATTTTAGCAAATCCAACTGTATATTTCATTATATAAAAACAAGGCTGCTCTGTAAGGTTACTCAGGGCACAGTGGATACCACTGTAAAAGTTTCAGCAAATGGAATGAATAGGATTTGTTTTATTTATGTCATAGTAATTCAGCTTTAGGAAATCTATTAAAGTAATTTAGAACATTAACAAGATAAAAAAGGAAAAATCCTATGATCATTTTTGTAGAGACCAAGCTGACATTTAAGAAAATTAATATCCTTTCCCAGTTAAAACAAAGTAATTTTTCAAATTGGAGTCAGAAGGATGCTTCTAAATGCTATCTACTTGGGAAGCACAGATTGGAGCCGTCTTCTGGGCAGAGGGGCTCCCCAGCAGGCACACTACCGAATCGAAAGAGTGCATGCCCAGCATCTCCCAGACCCAGGGAACAGGAAGCCTGTCTGCAGAGGCACCAAGCCAGTGTCTGCAGGGGTAGGTTGAGGGGTGCAGGGGCCAGGTAAGGTAAGATGGAGAAATAAAGAGGGGAAATCTTCCTGCGAAAACACATTCATGGTGGGGGAGGGGTGGAGATGTCTCTGTAAACTTAAAAATTTGGACTTAAATTTGGGATCTTGGACTTCAAATTCTACTTTCTGGACTGAGATTAAGTAACCAGAGAACTCTCTGTTACCTAAGAATGAGGAAGCAAATCGTATGTCTGCTGGAGTTTTTGTCAGAGGACACAGGAAAATAACCTCCTCTGAACATCTTTTAAAGGGATTCTGGTTGTAGTTACTGGGTGGTGGACAGGGATAGAACTGGAGGGGATTATGGTAAGTTTAAGTCAAGCAGAGGAAGACAATTATCATATGGTTTCGCTCCTATAAGCAATAACACGGAGGACCACGGAGGAAGGGAAGGAAATCCAAAGGGGGAGAAATCAGAGAGGGAGATGAACCCTGAGAGACTATGGACCCTGAAAAACAATCTGAGGGTTTCAGAAGGGAGGAGGGTGGGGGGAGGGAGTAATAGGGTGATGGGCATTGAGGAGGACGCGTGCTGTGATGGGCACTGGGTGTTATACTTAACTAACGAATCATTGAACACGATATCAAAAACTAATTATGTACTGAACAGTGGCTAACTGAACATAATAAAAAAATATTTTGAGTTTTAATTGCATCATCAGTTTGTGGTTAGTCAATTGCAGTAGTTACTTTTATCTTCAATTTCATGCAAACATTTGAACCTATTAAATATTTTTTAAAAATCTTGTTGCAGGGGGCCGGCCTATGGGTTAAGTGTAGGGCTCTTGGTTTCTGCTCAGGTGTGATCTCCGGTCGTGATGAGCCCCCGGTGGGGCTCCCTGCTCAGTGTGAAGTCTGCTTCAGATTCTCTCTCTCCCTCTCCCTCTCTCAAATAATTAAATAAATCTTAAAAAAAAACAAATCTTGTGGGGATCCAGGTAGGGCTGTATTGAATCTACACATTGACTTGCAGGGAAGTGATATTTTTATAATATTTATTTGTTTCTATGCAGGTGTTCTTTTTATATTATTCAGTGGTTTTCTAATTTACTTCCCCAAAGGCTGGGCATATTTTTATTAGCATTTTCCCTAGGTGTTTTTAATTCACTTTGTAGCCATAGGAAGTACATTTTTCCCCTAATAATTTCCAAGTAATAGTTATTATATATTGGAATTTATTCAGATTTCACGTTGGTCTTGAGTCTAGCCTCCTAACCCAATTTGTTATTCTTACATGATCATGTTATCACTGAAATAATTACATGGTCTGCAAATGTTGTTTTTGTGGGTTTTTTTTTTTCTAGTATTTATGCCTCTTGCTCCTTTATTCCATTTTGGGAATTATGAACTATGAGGACTCACCTTATGGGAGGGAGGATATTTCCTTTATTGTTCACTTACCAAAGAGTGTGTGTGTGTGTGTGTGTGTGTGTGTGTGTGTTATCAAGGCTGTCTCTGGTATGTATTTAGATGATCCCAAAGCTCTTGTCCTTCTATGTGCTCAGTTGTGAATTTTTTTGTTTTCCTCGTGGAGAACCATTATTACATGGCAAGCATTGGGAGAAACCTTTGATAGAATAATTCACTATGCTTTTAATTCCACTGCAAAACTCAATTTTATCAGTGTGCTACTTCCGAGTTTGGGATATATAGTTGTGAGATTGGCAAAGATTTGCAAGTGTGTGTGTGTTCATTTTGTGCAGGTTTTATTATCAAGATATGAAATTGGCTGTGAAGTGGCCATCTTTTTCTGTGCTTCTAGGATATTTAATATATCACAGGAATTACCTCACTTATGAAAGCTCCCTGGAGAAGAATCTTTTCTAGGGCTGGATCTTGGCTATCTTTTTCCCCATCTCTCTCATGTTAATAGATGGGTATGTTAACGTTTGTTTAATTTTGCTAAATTTTATGTCACCAGAAAAATCACCCATGACCTTTAGTTTTTCAATTTTCATTAAGGAAAAAATATATTATTTTTATTATGTTTAATAATTGTCATTTGCTAATCTCCATATTTGGTCTTTTATGGGCTTTTTTTACTATTTTTTGTGTTTTGGGTTAATTTGTCAGAGATCTACTTTATTTGATGTTTTCAAAGAATCATCACTTCATTTAACTGTTCAAGTTTTTTTGTGACTTTTTAAAAATTTCCATATTTCTGTTTTTCTCTTTATCAAAAATTCTATCTTAATTTATTTTGAGGGTTTTCCTACCTTTTTTAAATTGTGTGCTTACTTCTTTTATTCTCAATCTTTTTTCCTCTTCTATGAAAGTAAGACTATATATTTTCCTATGAAGACTACCAAACTGACATGCTATAGCTTTTAAAACATAGTACACTTATTGTAACTTATTTTTAAATAGATAGTTTGCCCCTTTAATTCAAATCTGTAGGATCTTTTCATTCTAGCCTTTTTATTGAAGTATAGCATACATAGAGAAAAGTGCACAAAAAGTATCAGGATATTGTGTAAAATTTTTCTTAATTTGAAAGTATTAGCTTTCTAGTGTAACCCATCCTTGTGATATATTTTCTAATTTTACTATAATAGTGCCAGGGAGTAGGATCTATAGGGATGCCTCCTTTTTTATATCTTCTATTAAGATTTTCTTTGAGACATAACACATTATCAATTTTTTTTATTATTTACTCTTTTGGAAAAAAAATCTTCTTCCTCGTTATTGGTATAAAGTTTCACAGAAATTATACACAAATACATATGATACAAAGACATGTGATAGATCATGGATGTCCCATCACATCATGCTTCAGATTTCACTTAACTATCCTTGGTCATTCCCAAATTTGCTCAGGTCAGAGTACAGCTCACATAAAAATGTAGTTGGATGGCACCTTCAGAAAATGCACAGAACTACTGGAAGCCTGAAGTCATTGATTCAAGGCTGTGGCAGCCCCAATTCCCACCAGGGCATACCATGGCTATTTGGATCAATATACCAGCACTTGAGTGACCCATCTGCGGCCCACGACTGTGGGAAAGAATCAGGAAGCTCATCTCTCAGTCCTTTTTTATTGCTCACTTAATCTGCAGATCAGAAAACTGTGCATTAACATGTCAAACATGAATGTGGGTTTGTCTAGTGGTTCCCTTAGAATATATTGTTACATATTTTCCAACGAGATTGTTAGAGGTCTAAAAAAAATCCTGGTTCATTCATATCTTCTTAAGATTTATCAATCGTATCAAATATTTTCTCTCCCTGTTGTCTTGGTTAGAAATCCTCACTTTTAGCTGTCTCTTGCCTAGACTTAATATTGCTATTTGAGCATTTGTCTATAGCCATGTGCCTGGTGTAGATAAAACAGTTGCTTTAAATTGTTCCTCCTGGGCATGCCTGGGGGGTTCAGTGAGAGACGCATCTGCCTCCAGCTCAGGTCATGATCCCGGGATCCTGAGATCGAGCCCCATGTCATACTCCCTGTTCAGTGGGGAGTCCCCCTCTCCCTACTTATGCTTGTTCTCTCTCTCGCATACATAAAATCTCACATAAATCTCTTACATAAATAAAATAAAAAATAAATTGTGCCTCCTGTGTTTCCTTCTGTTTAGGTATGCTACTTGTTAATGATTCAGAGCTAGCACCCCATCTGAGGCGCTCTTTGGTTTGTATTCATCGTAATCATGTTTGTTGGACTTAGTTTTGAATCTATATTTTCTACCGAGGCTGCTTTCTTAGTGCATCATTGTCCTTCTCTGCCTGTGGTTGTTTTAATCAGCTGAGGTTTTTTGTTTTGTTTTGTTTTTTTGCTCATTTTGCTCCTCTGGCATTTTCATGTTTCTGCATCCTACTTCACTTTTGCTGGCGAAAGCTTGTAAATTGTGGCGTGACTTACAGACCGCTGACCCAGCTGCCCTTCACTTCAGCAAAGCCAAACCTTAGTACAGTTTCACCTTCTTCCTCCCTCCTACTTCAGCCTCCTTCTACATTCAGGGGCCCTAAATTATTTCTAATGTGTGCAAAAATAATCACTTTGACCGTCAGTTTTATTGCTTGCTATTGTTCTCGTGTGGTGTGCTTTTTTGTTGTTGTTGTTGTTGTAGGTTTGATTTATTTATTGGGCAGCATCATTTTTTTTTAAAACTTTGTCTTTCCTCTTCCTTGAGTTTATTATGTATTTGTCAGAATCTGTGTTTCAACAAGCTCATTCGAAGGCTCTCCGAGTGTTCAGTTGTATGAAGCCTTAGGTTGTTCAACTATCTTTCCTTTGTCCTCTCCTTCGAAATTTAGTTGGGAGTTTGTTCTAGGATTCTAGTTTCAAAATGATTTTATCTTGTAACTTTGAAAAAGCACGTTCCACCGTTTTTAGTTTCCAGCACTGTCACAGGGAAGTTAAGTGATAATCTAATCTTCAAGCCTCTGAAGGTCCCCTGGTTACAGTTTTCCTATTTCTGGAAGTTTGAGAGGATTTCTCTTCTCTTTTATTCTGAGCTTTTACCAGGAGGGGTATGGATGTCCTACCCTTTATTTATTTATTTGTGTGTTTCTTTCTTTTGTTGCTTATTTTCATTTATCTCATGTAGTACTTTTTGGGTCACCAGATTCAAAGACTCTATTCTTTCTTTTGCTTCTGGATTGTAATATGGGACCTGTCTCTTCTGAAAGGAGGGACGTTCTTGCTGTCGATCTCTCAAAGAAGGGCAGTTTCTCCATAGGACAAGGTGTGAATGTGCAGGCCAGAATAAAGCCTCAGGTCTCTGTTCTCCCACTGCCAGAGGACACTTTCACTCCCCTACATATCCAGGCTCTCTCCCAGTCACTGGAGCATGGAGGGGCAGGATCTCCAAATGATGGAGCAGTTTGTTTGTTTTTTTTTTAAAGTATTATCTATTTTTTTATATTCTTAATAAAGATTTTATTTATTTATTTGCCAGAGACAGAGAGACCACAAGCAGAGGGAGAGCAGCGGGCCAAGGGAGAAGCAGACTCCCCAGGACCCTGAGATCATGACCTGCTCCAAAGGCAGACATTTAACTGATTGAGCCACCCAGATGTCGCGGAGCAATTTTAATCCAAAGAGAGATTGAGTAATGTCTCAAGAAATGGTTTAAATTTCAAGATCAGAATAAGCTTTCTACCAGATTGAAATTTATATCTGGACAGTATTTGTTTTGTTTCACGTGTGTCTGGCACACCTGTGAGTGTGTTTTGTTTTCTTCTGGCTAACCAATACGTAGAGATTTGGGGGCAAGTCCTTTTAATTATGTGCATATGAAAAATGAATAATTGTCACTTTCTCTGAAAATCCAAGTTGTTATGAGTGGTACCTTGTGACTTCTTCCAATAGCAGCCTTTCAATAAATCGTTAAGAACAAAGGTGAGTAGGAAGAAGGGCAAATGAGTAAAATACTAGCAAATCACTTAACCTGACATTTAACTGACTCTATGATCGGTCCCAGCCCACCCTCAAATATTTTTTCCTCATTTCTTCCTTTCATCTACCCAGTCCCTTTCCAAGGATAATTTCTTCCAAAATTAGAGCCTCTCAGAAAACATACTACACCTTCATCATGAGAAAATTGCTCTTTTATTTGAAGCAGGGGCCTCCTCCTTCCATCTGGCCCAATGACTCTCCCAAGCCCCTCTGCTTCCCTTCTGTTCTGAGTTCTTAGAGTCTGAGTATCAAATGCTGAGCCTCCGTGGGCACAGAGAATGGGAACTGAAAGTGGAGCTGAGTAGAGACGGAAGCACCACCTGACAGAGACATGGAGTCAGATAAGAACCAGCGAGCAGAAACAAAAAGAAGGCGCTCTCTACCAGTGGCCCAGAAACAGCCTTTGTGTGGACCCGTCCCTGCTGGGAATCAAGGGAGGAACCTGCTCGGGCTGTTGTCAGGAATTCCAGAACATCCTATCAAGTGGCTTCCGGCCTTGTTGCTTTTTTTAGCTTTACACATCCTCAGGTATCAGACTCCGGGCTGGTGTGGGCCCAGGTCTCCTAGATGGTGCCCACCGAGAGGAGAAGAAATCTCGTTATAAAGCAAGTCTCATTTTGAGAAGAGCTCGAGAAACCTCCACCGAGTGCGGGCTGCAGTGTGGCCGGCAGCGTGCTCGTGGAGCCAGCTTCGAGAAGGGCCCGTCAGTGGGCACCCAGGCCAATGGCACAGGGAGCCTTTATATGTACGGACCAGAATCAGCTACCGATGGGATGGATGCCACTGTTGGCAAGGAAAATTCCTGCCCCCGTCATGAGTTCCCACGGACCCTCTAGTGAGTAGTTACTCAGATAAGCCCACCTGGGCTAACGCTCTGCTCCAACCCCCTCTTCTGCTCTCAGCCCTGCCTTTCCTCTGCCCCCACAGAACTCTTCCTCCTGCTACTGGTTCTGTGGTGCCAGACGATGACAGGGCGGTCCTTGAGATGGCTGAGAACGGTACCATTCTTGCCTTGCCACAGCTCTCCTGAAAACCATCAACACTGAAGTTGTTTTCCTTAGCAAAGTCGTGACAGTAAACATTGTCACCTCGTCCTTCAGCTTCATCTGTCCCTGGTGAGTACCCACCCCTGAGCCTCCAGGGAACATCTGAGGGTTGGCATCGGGAACCACCTGCACATTTTCGGGCCTCTGGGTCTAAGGGACCAACAGACTGGCCGCACCCACCTTCTCCAGGTTGAGGCTTCCGTGTGGGCCTGGCTTGTGGCTCTGCGCCTGGGGCCCTCTCTCCCTAGAGGCCTGAGCTCTCCATGCCCTGAAGGGGTCAGCTGCCTCTGTGCCCTCGAGGTGACGCCCTGAACAGCCTTCGACGGCCTCGGCGAGGACGTGTGGACTTGAATCATAACCCGGAGCTTCCATCCCACCGCCCGGCAGCGAACTTGGCAGAGGCAGACTCCTTCCTTCGTCTTCCTCGGCCCGTATTCGCCCACAGGCTTCCCTCCCATTCCCGGAACAGCCGTGTCATCTCCTCTCTTTCCCTTTGTGTGTCAGTTCTCGGCCAGCTGGCTCTGCCCTTCTGTCACAGCGGCCTGAGCAGCTGCCCCCCTCCGCCCCTCATCCTTGCTAGCTCGGGCCCCCGAAGCCTCGTTTCAGATGCCTTCGGCCTCTGTGGATCCTCACGCTGCTGCCAACTAGTGCATTTCCAGACACGCGTTCGAGGTGACCCAAGCTCTCCCTGCCAGGGTCCCAGTGACCCCCTCCAGCAGCCTTGCCAGATGGCCGACTCTCTCTGCCTGAATGTGGCCAATGACAAGGGAGTCCCAGCCACACCATATGCCTCTCCAATTTGTGCAACTCTGACAGAAAGTTCTTCCTCAAAATCATAGAGAAGGAAAAGGAGCCTTGTCAGGTTCCCAGAACACAGATCTATGTGGTACTATGTGAAATGGGGCTGGAGAGCTCCCAGAACCACCCAGTCACTGGGGAAGGTGGTGCCATGTCTGGGCTAGAACAGCGGCACCGCCTTCCTACCCTTGAGTTAGCCCCACTGCACGGTCTCTCGGGTGTGGCTGAGCTCTGCCCCCCCCACCCCAATGTCACCTCCAGCCAGACTGCTGTCCTCTGGGATTGCAAGAGACCCCGTTTCCTGCCTCTCCCACACACCAGCAAAGCTTGCCCCACTGTTCTTTATGGAAATTCTTTTCATGGGTTCCTGGAGCCTTCTCTTCCTCAGGTTCAGTACCCAGTGCTGGATCCATAAGTGGACAACAGTTCCACCAGGGATTTTAGTTGTGCCTTTATCCCACCTGGATTTCCTTCTTACTGGTTCATGCACAGCTCTTCTTTCCAGACAGATGTTTCCCGGGACTCCCTCTGGAAGCCGTATCTGATAACAGACCTTTGCCAATGCTTGCTTCGTTCTGCAGCAGTTCCATAACACCGGCCGGAGATTCTTCTACTGTGACCACGGTCTTGACCATGCCACTTGGGGCTCTTTGTTTTTCTTTAACACACTGAGCTTCTTGGAGGCAGAGGCCCATGGTTTTGTGGACCATCAGTAAAGAAACTGTGTGTGACTTCTTCATCAATAACTGTAATCTACGTTCCCAATTTTGTTCACCTTTACAGGAGAAAAGTGGGGCCCAGGGAGGTTGGGGGATCCCTCAAGCTGAATATTAACAAAGTCTGGCCTAACACCCAGGCCTCTCCTCTTCCATTCCAGAGTTTTTTTCCAACACATTCCCTTGGCCCATAGAGAATTTCAAGACACCAGCTCTTTATATAATTGATTTACTGGTTTAGGTAAATTTGTCTGTCCTCTGAGTAAGATAGTCACTCCTTTAATAACAGAAACAAGTTCATACACCATCTCTAATTGAACCGTTGTAGATTTTCAGCCTTCAGAAAGAACAAGGCACAGAGGGTCACTCAGTAAATGCTTTTTTGATGACAGCAGTGATTTTTACCAAAAGCCTTCATTTAGTCTAAGTGTGCACATCTAGGGCACAAGGCTAGAGTTCCTACTCACATTTCCACTTTCACCAGAAGTGACTGCAATGAAGTTCTGCAGACAGAGCCATGTAAGCTCTCCCTCGTCATTTCTCCGCAACCACACTCGAATTTTCAATTCCCCAAATAGAAAATGAACTGAATAGACATTAACAAAGTAATCTCTCCACTTCTTTGAAAATTGCAAACTAGCTGAATTTTTCTCTTATGGTTGATAATAGCCATGCAGAAACCAATCATAATTCTTTCTCCTCAGCCTCTGAAATACATCATTTGAAAAAGCTTTCCTTATTGGGAAATAAAATGAGAAAAATTGTATTAGAGACTAATGAACTCACATAGCGTTATTTTCATTCCTTAGTAACCTTGGGGTATGGATACTTTCCTTTAAATAAATTATTTTAAATGTGGGCTAAGGGATGTATTGCCTTAAAAGTCTGCAATCATCAAACAATATTGATAACTTTTTATTTCAAGTTCGTGAATTTTGAGGCAGAAAAAAAGGTATCTTTTTTTTTTTCTTTTTCAGGCATCTTTAACTGCAATCACATATTCTAGCTAAAGTCCTTCAGCGTAGGGATTAACCAAGATTGAAATAAAGGGGACATCCATTCTAGAAGTACGAATGTCTATACAGTAACTGTAGCCATGGCTCAAGGTGCAGATGTTCTATTTTCCTGTAGGGATAGACAGAGGACTTCACAAGGGGGCTAACCACACACTCCAGGCTGGGGTATCTCCTGGGAATCAAGCAGAGCAGGCGTTAGCTAGACAGGTCCTGGAGAGTCAGGCAAAGACTTCAGGAATTCAGAAGCCAAAGAAAGATGTGGTGCAAGGGTGAGTTGTGTAACTGGGAAGGGCTGCCTCTTTGCTAAATAAGCAGCATGATCTGAAGTCAAGAATCAGACAGCGTCAGGGGTGCCTGGGTGGCTCAGTAGGTTAAGCGTCTACCTTCAGCTCCAGTCATGATCCCAGGGTCCTGGGATCAAGCCCCACATTGGGCTCTCTCCTCCATTAGAAGTCTGCTTCTCCCTCTCCCTCTGCCTGCTGCTCTGCCTGCTTGTGCTCTCTCTCTCCCTCTGTCAAATAAAAAATAAATAAATAAATAAATAAATAAAATGGATAAGCCAGCTTCAGCCCAATGTTTCCTCTGCCCCTAAGTGTCTGGCCACCCACAGGAGAGCCTTCATTTCTGGCTTTGTCTCTTCCTTTATGGGCCCCCAGTCCACTGAAAAGTGAGGCACCCTGAGCCGAAATGAAAGATGCAATTCTTACTCAAAACAAGATGGAATGTTTGCCTTAAAAATAGAAAAAAAAAAAAACCTGCTAACAA
Organism: Mellivora capensis; assembly: GCA_004024625.1. Taxonomy (NCBI): domain Eukaryota; kingdom Metazoa; phylum Chordata; class Mammalia; order Carnivora; family Mustelidae; genus Mellivora; species Mellivora capensis. Next base: position 115,503 of record PISX010003911.1, read on the forward strand.
TTGTAAATTCATAGCTCTAACTTCAGACCAAGAAGGAAAAACCCCAAACTGGAAAAAGAAAAAGAGAGAGAGAGAGAGAGAATTTCAAAAATGGTAAGTGAGAGTTAAAACCGAAACATGTTCCAGGAGAATTGGAACCTGTTATAAGCCTAAACAGCTGGGACTAGGGATGAATGCCCACACAGAGAGAGAAACGTAGCCGCAGCCACATGTGGGTGGGCAGCTGGAACGGAGTGGCCTGAATTGATTCTACAGCCACTAGCACTGCAGTTGGTAAGAAAATCTCTGCCCACCCAATCCAAGAAAGCTATAAGGAAGCTGCCTATTCACCTAGGCCCATGGATGAAAGTAGACACACCTGCACGTAATCAGAACACAGTGAGGGGCCCCTGGGTGGTCAGTCGGTTGAGTGTCTGCTTTCTGTTCAGGTCGTGATCCCGGAGCTCTGGGATGGATCCCCACATCGGGCTCTCTGCTCAGCGGGGAGCCTGCTTCTCTCCCTCCCTCTGTTTCCCCTGCTTATATGCTTTCTCTCTCTCTTTCTCTCACTCTCTCTGCAAATAAATAAATAAAATCTTTTTTTAAAATTTCTTTTCAGCGTAACAGAATTCATAGTTTTTGCACCACACCCAGTGCTCCATGCAATGCGTGCCCTCCACAATACCTCCGTATACCACCTGGCTCCCCCAACCTCCCACCCCCTGCCCCTTCAAAACCCTCAGTTTGTTTTTCAGAGTCTATAAAATCTTTAAAAAAAAAAAAAAGACACAATGAGGGATGCAAACTTAAGCCACCTGAATAGTTCAGGACCTGGAATAAGTAAACTAACATAAGCATCAGTCCAGCTCACTTAAATCCAAAAAGTTCCAATGGATACAGATGAGAAACTGTCCCCTAGCTCAAGTCACATGTGTTTCTCATGAAAATATCCTCACTGACAACTAGATCATAGCCAAAACTATAAACCATATGAGAAAATGAATGACCAGGAAGAAGAGGCAAGAGGAGAAACAAATAATCCTAAGGATAAGAGGATAATATTTAAAAGACTGTAAAATAAGTATTTTTAAATGTTTGCAGAAATAGAGGAGTAAATAGAAATCACAATATAAGAAAAGGACAATATAAAAATAAGGAAAATAAATTCTAGAAATGTAAGTTAATTAAAAACAAACAAAAAACCCATGACACTCCAAACACAGAAACTATGCATTATTTTCAAATGCATGGGAACCATTTCTAAAAACTAAATATGTATTAGGACACAAATGAAAATGTGTTCTTTGATCAAAATGCAAGTAAATTAAACACAAACTTTTTTATATATATATTTTATTTATTTATTTATTTGACAGAGATCACAAGTAGGCAGAGAGGCAGGCAGAGAGAGAGGAGGAAGCAGGCACCCCACGGAGCAGAGAGCCCGATGTGGGGCTCGATCCCAGGACCATGGGATCATGACCTGAGCTAAAGGCAGAGGCTTTAACCCACTGAGCCACCCAGGCGCCCCGAACTTTTTTTTTAATTCAAAGGTGAAGACTTTCAGTTTCCACTTCAACATGTAAAGAACTTGGAAATTTTCATTCCCAGGCTCACAACAAGAAAAAAATCTAAAAAACTGAAATGAAAATCAACAACCTTTTATATAACAGTGACCTGAGGTCACAGAGGCAGAAGCTGAAGCCTTGAGTGGAGAGTGGTGGGAACACTTAAGTTTAATTAACTAATATCTGGAGATGAAGTGAGGACTAGTTTGATAGATTAAAAACTCCTAAGTTCCCAGCCTTAGGAGGGGCTCCTCACTTACAGGAGTAAGACGTAATTACAAGATTATAGAATTTTTTCCTTTTCCTAACATCAAAATATCAACAAAGCTCTTCTTTAATAAGAGGTGATTAAAACCAAAAGAAAATGCAAGCCTCACCTCTCATTTAAGAAGTCTCTAGGGAAACCCAAAGATAACAGGAGAAATAAAACAAGGACGCTAGAAGAAATCTCAACCTCTGGCACAAAAGCTACAGGAAACAATAACGCGGCTTATCTCCTAGCCAGATAAGTATACAACCTCACAGCTCATTTTCTTTTACCTGAGAGATACATCATGTAGGCTTTCAATAACAAATTACAAAGGCTGTTAAAAGGCAAAAAAGCAAAAGGAAGAAGAAGGAGGAGGAGGAGAGGAGGAGGAAGAGAAAGAGAACGAAGGAAGGAAGGAAGGAAGGAAGGGACAGGAGAAAGAAAGAAAGGAAGAAAGGAAGAAAGGAAGAAAGGAAGAAAGAAAGAAAGAAAGAGAGAAAGAAAGAAAGAAAGAAAGAAAGAAAGAAAGAAAGAAAGAAAGAAAGAAAGAGGGAGGGGAAGGCAGGCAGGCAGACATGCTGTCTGGAGACAGCTAGAGCCACATATGGTAGACATTTTAGAATTATCACACAAAGAATTTAAAATAACTGATTAATATTCTAAAGGCTCTAATGGAAAAAAGTGGACAACATGCAAGAACAGATTGAAAACACTAAGAAAGGGGCACCTGGGTGGCTCAGTGGGTTAAGCCTCTGCCTTCAGCTCAGGTCATGATCTCAGGGTCCTGGGATCGAGTCCTGCATCGGGCTCTCTGCACAGTGGGGGCCCTGCTTCCCCCTCTCTCTCTATCTGCCTCTCTACCTACTTGTGATCTCTCTCTGTCGAATAAATAAATAAAAATCTTTTTTAAAAAAAGAGAGAACACTAATAAAGAATCAAAAGCAAGTGCTAGACATCAAAAACTTTGTAACAGAAACAAGAATGACTTTGATGGGTTCACCAATAGATCGTACAGGGCTGAGGAAAGAATCAGTGAGCTTGAAGATATGTTGATAGAAACTTCTCAAACTGAAAAATTTTAACCCTAAAAAATAAACTCCTACTGACTATAAAAGAAGGCCAAGTGGAAGTTTATAAATAGGGGTGCCTGGGTGGCTCAGTCGTTAAGCATCTGTCTTCGGCTCAGATCATGATCCCAGGGTCCTGGGGTCTACCCCCCATCGGGAAGCCTGCTTCTCCCTCTCCCTCTCTCACTCCCCCTGCTTGTGTTCCTTCTCTCTCTGTGTCTCTCTCTGTCAAATAAATAAATAAAATCTTTAAAAAAGGGAAGTTAAAAATATTTAGTGCCTAATAATAAAGAAGGGTTTACATAGTATAACATCTAGGTTTTTCACATTCATAATTTCTGGGATATAGCTAAAGCAGTGGTTAGATGAAAATTTGTATTGTTGAATCCATTTACTCATAAGTAAAAAGATACAGAATAAAAGTGAATTCAGTTTTCTATTTAAGAAACTTAAAAAAAGCAAAACAGAATACAGCTCAAAAAATAAAAAAGGAAGTAACAAAGGTGAGAGTTAAATTAATTGAAAATGGAACATAGGAATTATAGGGTATGATATGATTAACTCGATTCTTAATATCTGAAATAAAAATAAATAAAATGAACAAATAAATACAGAAATTCATTCATGATAGCCATTAAAATCAAAAGCTTACATACTAAAAGTCTAACAAAATATGCAACCTTAGCACGGAACATAGGAATGATATGATTAACTTATTTCTTAATATCTGAAATAAAAATAAATAAAATGAATAAATAAATACAGAGATTCATTCATGATAGCCATTAAAATCAAAAGCTTACATACTAAAAGTCTAACAAAATATACAACCTTAGCATGATTTTTAAAATGAGAGAAAATGAATATCAAATATATTAAAAAATAAAAAGATCACATGTCAAGTTATATAATTACTAATAGAGCAAGAATATTAAAAATGTATAATAGTGCATTGAAAATTTTTGTGTTAATAAATTTGAAATTTAGATATAACCATTTTCTTGAAAAATATAAATTACCAAAATTGAGTCAAGGAAAATGGAAATCTTGAGCTAGTCAATCTCATTCAGGATATTGAATAGATAATTAAAAAGTGCCCCTTCTTCAGGAAACATCACAGTGAGTTACAGTTTCAAGAAACAGATTAACCATTGCTTATTTTAAAGCACACACACTATTTCTGAGAACAAAGAGAAATACCTGAATAATTTTCTAAGGCTATTATAATTTTGATACCCAAATAAACAAGGGTAGTAAAAATAAATAAACAAATAAATAAATAAACATAACAATTTCATTTGTAAACACAAATGCAAAAATATAAATAAAATACAGTTGTTTCAACTCAGAAGTTTATCTTAGAAATTCTCATAGGAGGGTTGATTGGGTGGTTCAGGTGTAAGGCATCTGCCATCGGTTCAGGCTGTGATCCCAGGGTCCTGGGATCGAGCCCTATATCAGGCTCCCCGCCCGGCAGGACCCTGCTTCTCCCTCTCCCACTGCCCCTGTTTGTGTTCCCTCTCTCTCTGTCCCTTTCTGTCAAATAAATAAATAAAACCTTAAAAAAGAAAATAAAGAAATTCTCATAGGATTCTCAAGAGTCCAACAACAGCAGTACATGGGTGGCTCAGTCAGTTGATCTACCAACTCTTGATTTTTGGCTCGGGTCATAACCTTGGGGTAATGGGATCTAGTTCCACATCAGGGTCTGCGTTCAACACAGAGTCTGCTTGTCCCTCACCCTCTCTGTTCTCTGTCTCTCTGTCTCTCTCGCTCTTAAATAAATAAGTAAATAAAATCTTTTTTTTAAAAAATAGTTCAACAACAGGAGATCCATCAATAATAGTTTTGACATTAAAGAAATTAAAAAAGAAAACCTATGTGAGATGTAGAAAAATAGACAGAATTTAGCATCATTTATGATAAAGGCCCTTAGCAAATTACGAATAGAAGAAAATGTTTTTATTTCATAAAAACAGCTACCCAGAACTTTCCGAATTATTATAACTAATTGTGAAATTCTGATGGTATTCCCAATGAACTCAGAAATGAGATAAGGATGACCCCTATATGCAATTATTTAACATAGCACTGATAGCCGTAGTCCATACAATATGATAAGAAAGAGAAATTGATGAATAAAACCTTTAAAGACCTCGTCTCAGTTACCCTTGGCTGTAATTGATGTGATTGTAGGTATCAAAGGTTCACAACTTTTATCTGTAAAGGACCAGATGGTAAATATTTTGGACATTTCAGGCCATATAGTCTCTGCTGTTGAAGCTTAAAGGAGCTATAAATAACACATAAACAAATGAATGTGACAGTGTGCCAATAACACTTTTTCTACAAAAACTGGGAGTGGACCAGATTTGATCCATATGTTGTAGTTTTCCAACTCCTAGTCTATGTTAAAAAAAAAAAAAACAAGACAACCACTTAAAATTAATGAAAAATTTAAATTTAATCAGGATATGTATTCTAAAGTCCATATCAAAGAGAAAAATCCAAAGGTAGCCCAAAAATTTCTTTAAAAATCAGGAAAAAGTAGGTACATTACCTACTAAATACTAAGATACACCATTATAAAATAGATTAACCACAATAGTGTAGTATATGAAGAGGAATAAATGTAAACCTGATTTATGTTAGAAGTATTAGAAAACAAGCAGAAAGTATCATGTTTGGACAAATGACTTTTCCTACAAAAAAGAAGAAAAAGATATCTCCCTTATACCATTTTCCCAAGTATAATTCATATGTATTAAAGATGTAAACAAAATTGAAAAATACACTCTACAGATTTAGACAAAAAATAGAAAATATCTCTTTTTAAGATTTTATTTATTTATTTGACAGACAGAGATCACAAATAGGCAGAGAAGCAGGCAGAGAGAGAGGAGGAAGCAGGCTCCCTGCTGAGCGGAGAGCCCGATGTGATGCGGGACTCGATCTCAGGATCCTGGGATCATGACCCAAGCTGAAGGCAGAGGCTTTAACCCACTGAGCCACCCAGGCACCCCAGAAAATATCTTTTTGATCTCTGCTCAGGAAAAGTTTTCTTAAAGATGAAACACAAAATATAAATTGACTTCATCAAAATTAAACTTTTGTATATATAAAAGATACCATGAACAAAGTTAAGGCAAAGAGCAAATTAAATGAAGGAATTAGTAACACATAATAAGCAACAGAAATGTATTCAGAAGATAATTTGTAACTCTTACGAATCATGAACAAAATAACAGACAAACTATAAGCCTATAAATTATAAGTGGCATGATAGATAAAATTACAAAAGATATGAACAGATATTTTATAAAAGTGAGAACCTGAAAAATCAAAAAACATGAAAAAATGCTCAATCTCTTAGTAAACAAGAAGATATCAATGGAAACAATAAGATTATATTTTACATATAAAAAAGAGAAACTGACAAGAGAAATACTGGGAAATAAGTAGAGATGTAAGCACACTTACTCATTGATACTATGAGTATTAAAATACTAAGAGAAATAAGAAAACCATTTTGAAGATGAATTTGCCAGCATCTGGTAAAATGGAACATGTAGACAATCTATAGAGTTTTATAGTTATCATGATGGGGTATCCTAAAAATCCATACTGTTGAATAGGGAGAGGTGAGAACTGAAATACCATATGATGGCCTTTCCAAAAAATTTAAAGCTATAATATCATATATTAAGTCCACATCCTTATTTAGAAAATTGTTCAGAACATATGAATGCAAATATTCCCTATGACTTCACAATAGTGGTTATCTCTAGGTGGGAAAGATTGGGATTAGGGCTAGAAGACATGTCAGTCGGTTAGATAAGACAATGCTATCAAAACAGACTCCAAATTCTCAGTCTCAGGGGCATAAACAACAGGGTGTATCTATGTCTCACCCATATGTCCATCAGCCATTGGTGGTACAGCTGGGTTGGCTTCTCAATGTTACCCTTTCTCCAGGACCTATGATGATGAACATTGCATTTTGGAACAGGAGGGATAAAAGTTTTTGGAGGCTCACCTTGTCAGTTGAGTGTTCCAACCCAGAAGGGACTTGTATCAGCCCACAAAGCATTGGACAGAATGGGTGACAAGAAGGCAGGGAAGTGTGGTCCCCCCAGCATCCAAAAGGGGAGAAGAACCAGAATTTTCTTAGCATTAAAAGTTTCTACTACCCATGGGAACATTTAATCATAAATCTTTAATATCCTATTGTTAGTCATTAATGTGCTAGTATAAATCATTAATATCCTATGATTTAATAGAAAAAAAAATGAAGCACAAATAACAAGATGTTATTCTAGATTATGGGATCATGGGTATTTGTTATATTATCCTTTGTACACATACTCCCCAGAAAGGGATAAGCACGTCTCAATCATCACTCGGTAGTGTGAATGTAAGTGTGCCTGGATCAGCACTAAAGATAGGAGAAAGAAGAAGGATGCATGCTGAAATCAAACTTTCCCACACACGTTCAACAACTAGTATCAGCTTTTGAGAGTATCCAATGTGTCTCTGCAATGACCACTACCTCCGTCTCTCATCCACGGTCATGTCTGTCCAACCAGAGCACTCATAATGTCCCAGGTATACCAGCATCGCAGTGCACTTGTGGTTCTTTCTTTTTTTTTTTTTAAAGATTTTATTTATTTATTAGAGATAGAAATCACAAGTAGGCAGAGAGGCAGGCAGAGAGAGGGCGGGAAGCAGGCTCCCCGCTGAGCAGAGAGCCCAATGTGGGGCTCGATCCCAGGACCCCCAAGATCATGACCTGAACCCACTGAGCCACCCAGGTGCCCCCACTTGTGGTTATTTCTAACTTCTCCTTTTTCTTTCCCTGAATCGGTCCTTCTCGGTCTTTCACAACTTTTCCTGGCAGCTCTTCTCACAGCCTGGGTTGAACACCTGTCCCTAAATTCCTTAAATGCTTCTCATATATTTTTATGTCTGTTTCGCACCTGGGCGGTGAATTCACAAGAGCGTCCTTCCTGGTATCCCTAGCACCTGTCGGAGTAGCTGGCATATAGTAAATGCTAAGTAAATTCTTAAATCTGTGAGAATATAAAATGTGTCCTGAACTTCAGTGATGCTTGGTAGGAGACAGACAAGGGTCAAGGAAAACTTGACCAACTGTGGGAAATTAGCATGAAATTACCATACATGACATTATGGCAATAAACAGAGGCAAAAGAGTCTGCTCTGTTTCTGCTGCCAAATGAAATCATGATTTTTGTTGTTGGTGTTTATCTTTTCACAGCCTTTTCACATCTGTCATTCTATTTGATTCCCTCCACATTTCTCTAGGGAAGGGAGGGCAAGCAATTATTATCTATGGTGAACAAATGAAAACATTGAAGCAAGATGAGTTCACCGATCTGCCCCAAATCATAGAACAAATCCAGCAGATCTGTTCCCAGGACAGCAAGCTCTTCCCACCAGGTCACGATGCCTGTTGGGTTGGCAGTTTCCAGTTCTCGTCTCCAGCACTCACCTGGGTCTCTCCCTCCATAGGCTCGCCCATCTTGAGGACAACACCCAGTGCAGTCCAATAAAATAGTTTCAGGATTTACAAGAAACTATGGAGGTAACTAGATAATTCATGTGCAAAAGATTAGTACCCTAAATATGTAACAAGCTGAAAATTTTAGGGCTCAAATCAGAAGGGGGTGTGTGAAGATTTGTTCAGCATCAAGGAGAGGAAAAAAAAAAAAAAAAACCACTGGTCTATCTGGGTGCTCCCTTTGTGGTTTTAGGACCCCTGAGTGACTCAGGTCATTAAACATCTGCCTTGGGCTCAGGTCATGATCCCAGGGTCCTGGGATTGAGTTCAGCATCAGCTCCCTGCTCAGCGGGGAGTCAGCTTTTCCCTCTGCCTGCTCCCCTGCTTGCTCTCTCTCTCTCTCTCCCTCTCTCTCTCTCTGACAAATAAATAAAATCTTTACAAAATTAACATGGAACCAGCACATCGTGTTTTAAATCTACCTCCCCCCAAAATAATCCCAGCTTCTGCCATTTACTTACCATTCGGCCTTGGGATATCACCTTCCCTTTCTGGGCCTCAGTTTTTCTATCTGCCAAATGAACAAACCGAATTAGGTTATTTCCAGGACCACTTCTGCGCTGAGATTCTTTTAAGACCTTCAAGTGTCTAAATGTGTGTAATAAAAGATAATGTTTTTTTTACTTCTAAAAAAAAAACATGTTTAATAGATTCATGGAAGTCTTGGGTATAGAGGAAATGTAGAAATCAGAAAACCAATTGCATTTATGTACAAGAACATAAAAATCATCATATTTTCTAAATTCTCCCGTTTCCTCCCCATTAACAGATGGGAAGCAGTTTGAGGAAGTTTATTGGATGAAGCAGCTGCCATCTGAACAGTCACGCCACATGAGTGACGCTAATGAGACAGGTGAAATATTCAAGAGCCCAGGACTCTTCCCAAGAAATCACGGCATCTCTACCAGGCCCCTGTTGGGCACGCTCATGAATTAGTCTTCAGCTCTAAGAATAGACTCTATAAATACTATTTCTTATAATGATGAAGATTATTATTTATAGCTTGCCCCAGCCTCCCAGGCAAGTGTCCCAGGAAGAACAAAAAGACGCTTAGTGTAATTAAAACAAAGAAAATGTAGAGGTGTTGGCATGGAAGGAAAGGGATCATTTCAACATCAGAAGTAGAGAACCATTTGTTGAATTTGCTTAATAATCACTAACGTGGATTTTATTATAAGATCACACAGCTAGCAAAGTACATTGTAGAAGGTTTTTTTTTTTTTTTATTCATCAGGAAAAAAAAAAAAGCACTCTAAAAAAAGATTCTTCTGTTAAAAAGATCCTGTATTGGTTCTTTCAAGCTGGGTTATACTTTATTTTTCCAGAACTAACTTGAAAGCACAGTTTTTCTAGACTCTGGATCTGGAGGGATTCAGTTTAACTCAGAGAAACTCAGTGGATATTTATCAAGTGGATCTTAGATGTCAAGAACTGAGAGTGTGTGTGTGTGTGTGTGTGTGTGTGTGTGTAAAATATGTATATACTTATCAGGTATATTTGTACTTATATGTTTGTATATATGTATAAACATATAAAATATGTATATGTATGCATACATATGAGATATACATATATGTATACATACATGTGTGCATATATACATACACACACGCACGCACACACATATATATGCACACAACTTCTAAATTTCTGGGGCTCAAGAAGTGTGGCACAGAACTAAAACACTGAGATAAAGTGCATGTGAGTCAGTGGGCCTGGACAGGCTGAAGATCAGGATTCAGAAAAGATTTTGTTACAAGATGAAAAGATTTTGTTACTCCAACCTGGAAGGATAACTTGGAGTTTGTCCATTTCATAACAGAGAGTGGGCATTCCCAGGAGAGGAAACAGCAGGCGCAGAGAGAGGAGTGATATAATATTTTGATTCAAGGAGTAGAAAGAAGTGCAGGAGGAAGAACAAGCAAGGGCAGACCGTGAACAGCCACGTGAGTTCTACAGAGACATAAGACTATGTCCTGGGGCTGCTCCCATCACATAGTTCTCTTAGAGAGGTCGCTGGGGCTTCCAGTAGACAGTAGTGCAGTGGTTTGAATGTGAAGGCGGAGAACCCATCAGAAAGCTGTCCAGGTAACTCAAGTGAGAGCTGAAAGGGGTTGATCTGGGTAGTGGCTAAAGGGAGAATGAGAAAAAATTAAAAAACAAAAACAAAGCAGTAGGAGGTTGAAATATATCAAGCATCACTATTATAAGGTATCTTTCAAGTGACTGAAGAGTCAAAGGCAAATACAATAGGCTGAAAACCATTAACATGGCCATCTTTTTGAATGTCACATACAGTATTTCTGTGCCTATAGACACAAAACCTTCGTGCATTACTAGCAGGTCTTGCAAAAAAGTTCAGTACAGTAATCATTGTGTTTGGTGAGAATTTTTACATCACCTTAGCACCGAGCTGTGTTTTCAGCACCCCACACTGGACTCAAAGTCTGCTAGCAAGAGAGAGAATTCTAGATTGCGTCCAAATTAACTTGTCGGCTTGCTCACTGAAGGACTTCCTGAAAAGCAAAAAAAGCATTTTAAAGAAAAGGAAGAAGATCATGTTGTCCAAGGAATTCAGTGCTTGGTTCTCAACTGTGATTCATGACACCTGTGTTTTATTTTCTTGGCTATGGCTAGAACTCAACTGATGACTTGTACGCATTATATCAAACCTTCATTTCCCTGGCTATAAAATGGGTATAGTCAGAAGTGAGCCCCACTTACTTGTTTATGTTGCAGCATAAATGACTAGGCAATGCCTGTAAAATGCTCCCAGCCTTTGCTCAGAGGTCCCCATATATGTGTCATTACTTTGTTGATGGTGATTTTGGAGTTAGTGTGGCTTTGTGGGTGGTGAGACAGAGTCCCCTAGAGGGACTGACTCGTTTTGTCTAATCTGCCAAAAATTGATGCAATCAGCAATTTCTGGATTTACCTGGCCAGCTAAATATTGAGATCAACTGACCATGAAAAAGTATCAGAGGGTTTGGACTTGGAAGAGACTGGAAGAAGTATTACCTCAAAGCCTTGAAAGTTAGAGACAGAAGGAGAGAGAAGAATGAAAGCAGAAATAACTTAAGGGTGGAAATAGTGAAGATCATTTTTTTAACTTAGTAGCTAAGTTAACATTAAGAACTGTGCTATAGGGACGCCTGGTTAAGCGGCTGCCTTCGGCTCAGGGCATGATCCCAGAGTCCTGGGATCGAGTCCCACATCGGGCTCCTTGCTCAGCGGGGAGTCTGCTTCTCCCCCTGCCTCTGCCTGCCTCTCTGCCTGCTTGTGCTCTTTCTCTGGCAAATAAATAAATAAAATTTAAAAAAAAAGAACTGTGCTATATACTAATTAATTATCTGCCTATATGTTATTTCTTTCATGTTTCTATCTGGCACATAGTGGCATCAATAAATGTCAGTCCCATAAATAACCTTGTATGGTACATCCTATTATCCCTGTTTTATGTACGTGATGATCAAGGAAGCAGAAAGTTGAGAAACCTGCCCAAAATCATAGTGCTCTGTAAGTGAGAGAGAGGAGCCTAGATTTACATCTTGACCTCACTGCAAAGTTTCTGCATGATTCCCATGACTCTCCTGCCTCCCGTCATCTACTTTCCTTCCCTCTCACCACTGTGTACTTCGTCACCAGCATCCTCCTTTCAGATCCTGGACTATGTCATCTTTCTCCATTGTTGGTCATCATTTGACACTATTTTTCCAGATCCTAGAAATGTGTCGCTCCCTCTTCTCTTTAGGAGGAGATGGGTGGATGCTGTTATGTATCATTTTTTACCCATCTTGGAAGCCAGTATCTGTATTATCCAGAATTGTCACATGTGACGATCTATTCTGTGTATAACGCTCCTTACTTTCAAAGGCAGGGCTTTTCTCAAATAACTGCAAAGAATTAAATTAGGCCCATGGCATTCATATGGGAGAAGAACCAGAGACATTTGCCGCTTTATTAATATGTTTATAAATTCTCGGGGAAATCACTAAAGAAACGCAAGACGGGATTGAATGGCTCACTCATTCAACTGGCATTCGGTGAGGGCTGGGTTTTCATGTACCGGGTCCTCTTCAAAGCACTGGAAAGATACAAAGAACAATAAACACACATGCTGGTTTCAAAGAGTTCATCGTCTAGGCAGGAGGCACCTATAATCAATGTTCATTATTTGCAGATTTCATGTTTGTGACTTGCTCCACTCACTTAAATGTATCTGTAACCTCAAAATCAATACTCTGGGTGATTTTCCAATGTGTCATTTTCCACTGTGCACCAAGCAGTGAGAAACTCAAGTCACCAACACATATGTTCCTAGCGGAGGTCGACTGAGGCGAAATTGTCTTCTCATTTCAGCTCTCATACTGTGAACACGTGCCCTTTCCATGGTCTGCTTAGGGCCCGGCTTTTCCTATGTGTTCTTTCTGTTGATGATTGCACGTTCAAAATGGCCCTCATGCATGGTGCCCCAAAGTGTGCAAAGGGGTGGTGTGTCTTATGGAGAAAATTCACGTTAGACAAGCTTCATTCAAGCATGAGTTACAGTGTTGTTGGCTGTGAGTTCACTGTTAATGAATCAAGCCATACAAGGTGCACATTAAATAAGGTGTTTGCAACAGAAACACACACAAGACACAGCCCGGCAAGTGCGATGGTAAAGGTATGAACACAAATCTACGGAGGAACACCAGAAAGAAGAATGGGCTCCACCCAGGAGAGCTGAAAGCGGAGTTATAGAGGGGTTGCTTATGAGTTGGGATTTTAAAAATATACATATAAAATAAGTAGAAACTCAATGAATGAACCAGGATGGAAGGTTACTCAAGGCAGACTGGAGCCATGTGCAAAGCAAGGGAAATCTGAAAGAGCCTGACATGCTCCGTGGTTGAAAAAGTGATTAAAATCAGATATTTGAAGTCACAGGCTCCAAATCATCCACATGCAGAATTTGCAGGCATGACCAAGTTTCTCTCCACAGTTTGGATTGTGATTTTTTGCAACGAGGAAGTGTACGGTATGTCAGCTGTGAAAATTGGCTCAATATTCATAATCAAATCTATTATGCTCCCTCTGAAGCCGGGGCCATGTTTCCGTAGAAACCCCCTTGTTACATAAAGGAACCCTGGCCTGTATTTGGCAAGAACATCCACCACCTTTTTGGAAGCCATTATAGTAAAGCAGGAGGGAAAGTAAGCCCTGTGTAATTCCTGCTGGAGGAAAGTAAACCAGGAGGACAAAGATCAAGATTGGGGCACCTGGCTGGCTCAGTCAGATGAGCATCCGACTCTTGATGGCAGCTCAGGTCATGATCTCAGGGTCGTGGGAAAGAGCATGGGGCTTTGCACTCAGTGGAAAGTCTGCTTGGGATTCTCTCTCTCCCTCTACCCCTCCTCCTGTTCAGGCTCTCTAACCAAACAAACAAATAGCTAAATAAATTACCGAATAACTAAATAAATGAAATCTTTAAAATAAAATAAAATAAAGATTCCTTCCTGTAGAATGGCAAGCAGAGAGCCCTGGAGGGTTTCCGGACACGGGATCATTCTGCCATCACTTCACCTCCTCATTCATGAATCAGCGCACTAACCAGCTCCGCT
>PISX010003912.1:0-21122 GCA_004024625.1 Mellivora capensis
ATATGAGGAAGTGGAGATGCAACATGGGGGGTTAGGGGGGTAGGAAAAGAAGAAAAGAAACAAGATGGGATTGGGAGGGAGACAAACCATAAGTGACTCTTAATCTCACAAAACAAACTGAGTGTTGCTGGGGGGAGGGGGTCGGGAAAGGTGGGTGGGGTAATGGACATTGGGGAGGGTATGTGCTATGGTGAGTGCTGTGAAGTGTGTAAACCTGGCGATTCACAGACATGTACCCCTGGGGATAAAAATTTGTTTATAAAAAATAAAAATTAAAAAAAAAATAAAATAAAATAAAATAAATAAAAAAAATAAATTGTCACATCATGGATAATTCTTGTTTCAAATTGATTTCCAGTGGCAAGAATATTTACGTCATCCAAACATTAAGCAATCATAAATATGACCCAATGAGGAGCTTTATACATATTGAAATCAATTTATATAATTATTAAATTTACTCACAATGTGTTCTAAAATGCCCATTACTTATATAAACTATAATACTGTAAATATAAAATATTGAGGTTTTTTTTTTGATATTTATAAAAATGTTCAGTAAATACACTCCCTGAATTCTAAAATTCCATTTCCTTGGACTGATTCTCTTCTTTACTAGGGAATCTATTAAATTCATAAAATTTAAGAAAATAAATCTTAAAAAAATAAAAGTAAAAAAAGTCCTTCAGGTAAAAATACTGTGTTATTTCTGTGATACTTGAAAGATTATAGGACCACAACAGGTGATTTTTACTTGTTTTTGGTAAGGTTTTTTTAGAACAGATTCCTAAGGACAATCTAGAAGGAGATGATAGTTTTTAGCTTTTGCTCTAGATTGACAATGTAATTGAATTGCAAATGCAAACATAAAAATTTGTGTTTATTGTCTGGACATTGCTGAATCAGTGACATTCACATACACTATAATAATATTCCCCTCCTCATCAAATATCTAAAAACAAAAATAGAAGCTCCAAACATTTAAAAATTCATGAAATTTATATTTTCCCTAACATCTCAACAGTCATATGAGCAATTGGAATCATATGCCTCTAATAAGATATTTATAACAACACACCTGCCATTGCGGGATATTAGTGAACTCATCATAAAACTGCCTATAAAGTTTAATTACAATGCTCAATACTGGTGTTATCCTTAAGAAAGAATAGCTATAATTATCACAAATAAATATATATGCAACTACTTTGCAAAAGTGAAACCGTATAGTGAGTAAAAATGATAATATTTAGAATTCATTCCTAAACTCTTTTTCAATTATTAGGTTAAAAAGCCAAAATTGTAAGTCATTTCTGGATAGTGTGCATTCGATTCTCATAGTCACTCTCTGCCTTTGAAGTCTATACTTAAAACATATGCTTTACTGTTTGTTGTTTTAAGGTTAGTCTTCTGGTGATCTGGGGTTGGGGGAATACACACTGGAGGGACCCTCTCAATATTCTTAATAGCTTTCTTGGGGTATTCTAGATGGAAAAAAGATGTTTAGCTTTGGAGTCATTCAGATCTAGCTTCAAATCTCAGCTTCTTTAATTATTAATGGTGCACCTCAGGGCAAGGTAACTAACCGTCCAAAGTTTGACATAGCAAGCAAAGGAGGAGAGACTGACACCTGTTGTGTACTCAGCTACATAGCCTCAAAAATTATCTGACACAAACAGGGCTCAGGTATTTGTTGAATTCCACTGCAAAGAAAATTCTCAGCTGCCCTGAAGTTTAATGAGAATTATCAGAAATCGAGCGTGAGAAATAACGTAACACAATGCATGGCAATTGAAAGCAATCACTAGATCTCAGTTTCTCTTCTGTACTTTCTGTCATGAATACTCTTGAGATCCTGGATTTTTTGTTTTTATTCATAGATCTGAGATTAATGCATCCATATGTGTTATCTGTACTTGTGGTTCTGTAGTTCTCTCTCTTTAAAATTGAAACATAGTTGACATTCCATGTTGCATTAGTTTCAGGTATATAACCTAGTGAGTCAACAACTGTATACTTTATGCCCACCACAAGTACAGCTACAATCTGTCACCATACAAAGGTATTATAACATTATTGACTATATTCTCTGTACTATACCTTTCATCCCAGTGACTTCTTCATTCCATAACTGGAAGCCTGTTCCTCCCACTCCCCCTCACCCATTTTGCCTATCCTCTTCTCATCTCCTCCTGGACATTTCTTTTGATTCAGATTATCGTATTTCTACAGAATTGGTTCATAAGGTTGTCTAAAATTGTGTTGTCTGGAATGAGGAGGAGAAACCTTAATTATGTGCATGACATTTAGATTTGGATGCTTTTTTCTTGGCAAATTTTGACATGCTCAATGATATTAATTAAAATTCTAAGTATTTTTCATTATGTAAAATTTTAGTGATATGTATTTTCCATGTCTAAACCATAATCATTTTCTTTTTCTCATTAGTTGTTCCATTTACAATACTTCTTGTTTCAAATCACCTTTAAAAATAATGGGAGCTTGGAATTTAAATTTAAAAAATAATTAGAAATAATGGGAACTTAAAATATAAAACAAATGAAAACTCAATTATAACTTGGTTATGCCAAATAATATAATCAGGACTCAGTTTTATCTACATTTCTTAGCTCAATAGTTTTGTTTTAGGTCCTTCCTTGGAAAACATCCACCTTTCTGAGAAATATCTTTTAAGTATTTCCCAAATGACAGGTTCCTATATTCAAATCCAGCACACAAGAAAAACTAAAGTTCCATAAATCTACGTTTGAAACCATGAGATGGGGCATTTTAATTGTATTATGATAATCAATCATAATTCTGAGTATGGAGGGGAGGATTAATCTCAACAAAGCTACATGGCTAGAAAATATGAACTGTTACCAAGATTTGATTGTCAATAAATATCAATCTCAATCCAATTCTTTAACCACCCAATTAAAAAAAAAATCATTCTTGTCAATAATGACTGACTCCTAAAAGCTATGTCAAAAGATATAAATATGTATACTAAACTCCTCCTAAAAGGAAGACACAATTTGATATGTTATTACATTTGATTTTATACTGAGGATCTCTGGATGATATGCAGGACTCTTTGTGAAATCTGGCTGTAATTTCCCAATGGCTGACAACTTATCACGAGATGATAAATGTAACAAAGCCCAAGATGTCCAATATATTCATATAACAACATATATAATGCAAGAATAACAAAAACCCCCGTTTGGAAACACTGAATGACCACTAGTTCATAACACACATCATGTCAGAATGGAATAACAAACAGCACCTCCTGGGTAGTTCAGATGGTTAAGTGGCTAGCTCTTGGTTTTGGCTCAGGTCATGATCTCAAGTCATGATCTCAGGGTTGTGAGATAGAGCCCTGCACAGGCTCAGCACTCAGCAGGGAGCCTGCTTGAGGACCCCCTCCTGCAGCTCCTCTCCCTGCTGGTGCACACACTCTCTCAAATAAATAAATAAATCTTAAAAAAAGAAAAATAGAATGGACTAATAGCTATTTCTATGCTATCATTTAAGTATATTTTATTGCTTTTAAAATATGGGGCTTTTCACTGTGTTTTGTTGTTTGTTTGTTTATTTTTTGGTTTAAAAAAATCTACATTGACCACTGCATTTCATTCTTACTGATTGTCCTTTCCTGGGGAAATGTTTTTAAATAACGACCTCCATCTCTATGCCATTGTTCTTACTGTTCCATAGACCACTACTTGTTTGTCTGAATTTTATGTTTAGAAATTGTTTTAGGAGTTAAGCAATCCCATACTTTAACAGCCTGGATTGAGCTGCCCCTGCCTATAAGATATACAGAAAAATTAAATATGTTTCTGTTCTGTTCATTTCTGAGGTATTCAGTTGTAACTTTTGGTCTAGAGCAAGGCATGCTGAGTTTTTTTCTTTCTTTTTTTTTTTTTTTCTTTTGTCTATTTCTTCAGATTTAATTTCCCTGGAATTTGCCATTTTAATCTCCTCCTGCCTAGGAGAAATTAAAAATAAGTGTAATAATTTGTACCCATCCCTATGTGACATTCAGGTTGCCTTTTGAAAATTATCCTATTTATCATAAATAATGGTATTTATCAATTAAATTATTAGAGTTATTAAGTGTGAGAGACCCATAGCTGTAGGCTTCTCTTCGAATCTCAAGTTATCCCTTTCTGAAGTCTCACCTATAGAGTTTTCCAGTTATTTAACATTCCACATTATTTCACCCAGTTGCTTTGGTTTATAGTCTCAGGTAGAAACATTTTCATTGGCAAAGCCATATTTTTTTCACTACATGACCCTGATGGTTAGTTATCTAGTATTAATTTTTTTTTTATTCCTAAGAGGTTCAAAGATTCAATAAGTAGCCAGTAAACTCAAATACTATTAAATTATCCTGCTGTGAGTCCTAATTTTATAGTCCAGGGAGGCACATGGTCTGTGTTATAAGGTACATTAATCCATAGTTTGTAAGGGTAGAAAAATATTTGCTGATTCCTCTGCTCAAGAGGATCACTGTTGCTTTTACCAAGGACGACAGAAACAGTGTGGCAGATTATCACTTCAACTGCAGCAAACTCAGTTCAAACACTCCCTCAGTACAAGCAGATAGATATATTAATTATTGTTAGCCCACAGACAGACTCATATGATAGATTCTATTAGCAAAATCCCCTGAGCTAAGCCAAGATAAACAGATCAGAAGTTTATAAGTATTTGTTGATAAGTACCCCAAGTAAAAGATTAAAATTAATATTGGAAGACAAGAAGAGAGAGAAGGAATATGTAGCCAAAGGAGTAACAGTCTAGGAAACCATGACCTTACGCCACAGCAAGAATAAACTGGAAAGCAATATTTGATAGATGTTGTGGAGTCCCAGTAAGTGTTGAGTTGATTTGTTACTATGTCACCTACTTATTACCTAGTTGTTACCTAGTAACCTGGTAGTTTCTTGTTACCTACTTGTGAGGATTTCTGTAGCCCGAGGTTGCTAATAATAATCAAATATGAGTTTTCTTAGACACACACTTGACTACATTTTCCAGGTTCCCTTGAAGTTAGGTGTGATCATGTTCCTCTGATCTAGCCAGTGAAATATAAGAGGAAGTTACCTGACTCCTGCTACTCTCTCTGCAAGTAAATAACCTCTCATAAAAAGTTTTCCATGTTCCTCCCCCTTCTTACTGAATGAAACAAACAGATATGTTAATAAATATATTAAAAAAATAAATATGTTAATCTAGAAAGTCACATATTGTAGATGAGATGAGATGAGAAAACAGGGTTCATTCTGGGTCTCTGAATATGTGAAGCAAATCACTTCAGTCACCTGGATACTACTCAAGACAAGCAAGAAACAAATTTCTATGGCAGAGACCCATATTGAGTTTGAATATAATTGGTATTGTTGTCTAACCTATATAATTAATATTGAAATAAGTATTAGTATTTGGCTACTATATAGTAAGCAATTATAAAACTGGTATCAGAGACTGGAAAGGTTTCCCAGGACTGATTAAAAACACTTTGCAATACTGTGATTCCAATAACTCAGAAGGCAAGTAGTCCTACTATTACTGTAGTTCTAGAGGAAGAGGTCAAATAGAGATACAGATAACATTTTAGTATGTGTTGACTTCATTGCTACACTTAGTAAGATTTTAATAAAAACAAATTAGCTTAAGCAAGAACTGGCTATTTGACAGCAGAGCTAAAAGGAAGTAAGAGTCAAGAAATTTAGTTTTATAAAAATGGAAAGTCAGCTGTTCCTGGAGCCCCATAGAATATAAGGTTTTTTAACCCAATCATATTGCTTTATATGGTCTTAGAATTGAATGACTTCTATGAAAATAATGCAGACATGAGGACAAAGAGACAAAGGTTAAAAACAGTCCAAAGAACTCTTTCCTGGAAATAAACTAAGTAGAAGTTACTGGCATGCATAACTGAATGGAAACAAAAAGGATCAGAGGACTATTGAGTTGATTTTGAGGAAAACCATGAGCCTGATCTTAAAAGACTTGTGATTATAAAAACCTGGGCTGTAAACAGAGTGTAACCTATTGTATATTATATTATCTAAAGACCACTTCAAATGTAACCATACAATGGACAAAATAGAACTGCCCAGAGGATGGAGCCAGTTCTTACATAGAACAAGCAGATTCCACACAGAAGATCCAGGCTATAATAAAAGAACGCACTGCTTTTCTGGGTCCCACAGTATTTTCCCAGCAGAAATGCATCATGTCTCTGGATAAATGACTGCTATGTGTTTACCTTGATTTCTTCAATTAATGGAAAATTGCATCATGCATCATCTTTCCTTGTTCCCCCCTTCTATATTAGAAGTGGGAAAGTTTCAGGGAGAGATACTTTGCATTCTCATTTTATAAATTGACTTACTTAAAAAAAATTCGGACAATATGGGAAGATAGTTTTAATAGCAAGAAACTCGGGACTTTTTGAAATGTAGTAACTGGGTAGAGTAGGATGAATATGTTTTATTTGAGTGCATGGAAAATAGGGTACAAATGGATATTTGGTGAACAGAAGTTCACCAAAGTTTGGTGGACAGAAGTTTTTCTTGCAGTGCTAAGCTCATCAAAATCTAACTTCTCTTTTTCCTTGACACACAGTTAAGCACATATTTCAGCTTCACTTTAAGTTAGGTAGGACTGGGTTCTAAATAATAGAATATATACATTTAGCTTTTCCTATATAATAAAACACTCTGAGATTTTAGTGGTTTAAAATAATAACCATTTATTTAGCTAATGGTTTTATAAATCAGCAATTTGGACAGGGCTTAAATGGAAGTTTTGTGCTTTTGTTTTTATTTTTGTTTTTTTGCTTGACCCACTCATTCATCATTGGATCTACTTCCAGGGGTTGTTTAGCTGTCTGCTAAGGCTGGGGAATTCTGAGCCATCTGTCTCTCATCATCCAACAGATTATCTGGGACTTCACATAACAGAAGTTTCCAAGAACAACAAAAGAAAGTAAACCCCAAAGCTCAATTATTTTTTCAATTTCTTATTGATTCAAAAAAAATACCAAGGTCCAAATTTAAGATTCATGAAAATATATCCAACCTCAAAATGGAAGGAACTGATAAATCCAATTACAAAAAGGTATGCAGACAACAATGGAAATAATCAGTGACCAGTTTTGTAATATACTACAGGAAAATGAGTTTAACCAATGTGTGCCACTTCCAGACCTACTCATTAAAATCTCCCATGCTCTTTTCATGGTCTTTCACCCTTAAATTAACTGGATAGGAACAATTGTTTTGGAGTGTTATATGTAGTCACAAGTTCCTTGTTACTTTTTTCATCAGGATAAGAATCTCCACTGGCCATGTAAGCTGTTTGGGTAAATAAAATGCAGTTGCAATGGTGTGTCTCATTTCCAGGCCTAGCCTTTAAGTCCTGAAAAATGCAACATTTACCCTCTTAGAAACCTGAACCACCATGTAAAGTGGCATCCAACTTGTTAGACCATGTGGAGAGAGAGAAATTTCTTGTCAACCTTCAACTTCAGCAATTCTGAGCTGTCAAACATATTAACATAGCCATCATGAATTTCTAGCAAGCCTATAATTATTCTATTTCATCTGAGCTTCTGGACATGAGGAGGGAAACCAAGTTGAGGCTCCAGAAGTTGGTAATCACATGTAAAGCATCTTCCAGGTAAATCCAGAGATTTTTGGTAAATTATGAACATGGTTTTCATTCCTTTCTTCTTTTTTGGCCATTAAATGGGGGAGGGTGGGCAGTTTATATAGCAGTAGGTAATCAAAGCAACCATGGTGACCTTGGAAGATACTTGAAGATGGTGGAACCCCTATCTACTTGGATGGCCTGAATGAGTCAGATGATAAATTGTAGCCTTAGAGATCTCCAAGATAGTAAGTAACAACAATAAGAAATAAGATGCTATCCTATTGATCAATTTCACATATAATTGTATATAATTTTCCTGCAATCCAATCTACTTTAAAAAGTAAAAGCTCCTATTTTCAGTGGTCAGACTGTTTCTAGAGCCTGCTCAGCCATTGTCCATCCCATTCCATTAGGCTACTCACTTTCTAGTGATTTAAGACATCTCAAAATCTTCTTCTTCTCCCAGAATATAGGGTTTAAACACCTTATATATGTTTTTGGAATTATAAAATAGTCTTGCCTGTGACCAAAGTGGAACAAGTAGAATCACAAGTGAAATTGCCCACTTAACTAGTACAGTGATAGAACACTTTGTCCCTGTCACATCAGAATGAAACAGTGAAAAACTCATTTTGAGTTGACACAAGAAAGATTGAAAAAAAAAATTCTGCAGAGGTAGTGCCAAATGGAAGTCCCAAGGTCTTAATTTCCATGGGAATAAAGCACTTTGGAATCACAAGGCAATCTTCTTTACAATAGCGATCATTCAAGCTGCCCATGATCATGAAATATTTCAAGTAAACATGAGGAAATGATCAAATCTACAAAGATTAATTTGTTCATAAAAAAACTAATATATCATTGTATGGAATGAACACAGAAAATATTAAAAGCCCCATGAGAAAGAGGATGGATTTGATGTTACATCCCATGCACAATCTTATCTTTGGAGAAAAGCTCTATTTCTTATAGAGTGGTAGAGAAATGAAGTAGTATCACGCAAGATAAAAGACCAAGATGGAAGGTAGGAAATCAATGTAAACTCTTAGTTCTATGTAAACCATTACAAAAGTATACAGAACATACTCAAGAATTAATTACTGTCAAATCCCCAGTGTAAAATATTCATGGAAACCAGGATTAATACATGTCACTCCCCTGCTAAAACAGGGAAAGTCCAAGGAAACCTGGGCTAAGTTGGTCACATATAGATGAATGAGTAAACAAGTGAGTAAAGACATATACAGAGGCATTATGGAATGCATCTACATCCATGAGATTATCTGTATTAGATCCAATAGTATCCAATAGAAGTTCCTTTGAGAAAGGAAATGTTATATAATCTGAGCTGTCCGATACAGTAGACATGAAGCACATGTGGTTACTGAACACTTGAAATGTGAGCAATGCAACTGAGGAATAGATATTTACATTAAATTATTTACATTTAAATTAATAACATGCCATTAATTAATTTAAACATAAATATAAATAGCCATGTGTGGATATTTGCGTTGGGATACCAATACTTCTGGGACAGAAGATGATTACAGAGCTATTTAAAAGAAATACCATCTTATCAAGATCCAAATAACTTTCATTTGAAGGAAAATCTTCTCTTCTAATTAGTACCTATTTATTCATTTACCAGGACTACATTGAGCCTATCCTTTTTTGCCCGACAGTGGGATGGAACAAAGCATACTCTGAAGCCTAATGGAAAAAGAAATAACTGGACATTGTTTTGCTTCATGTTCGCAGAATGTAGTCAGCATTTAGGACATACTTTTGGCCTATATATTCGCCATTGAGATGTTTTACGATTTAGCCCCAACCTGGTTTCTAATTATTTTGCCAAATACTCTTTCTATTGTAGGTGAATATCTCTATTCTACGTTGAAGTCATTCCTCAGCGGTATCTAATCCATCACATCTTTTCTTCTCTTCCTCTCCTTCTTCTCCTCTCTGTACTTTTCTTCTTCTTCTTCCACTTCTTCCCCCTCTTCTTCTTCTTCTTCTTCCCCTTCTTCTTCCCCTTCTTCTCCTTCTTCTTCTTCCTCTTCTTCTTCTCCTTCTTCTTCCTCCTCTTCTTCTTCTTCTTCTTCTTCTTCTTCTTCTTCTTCTTCTTCTTCTTCTTCTTCTTCCCCACCTCCTCCTTCTCCTTCTCCTTCTTTTTTTTTTAAGATTTTATTAATTTATTTGACAGATAGAGATCACAAGTAGGCAGAGAGGCAGGCAGAGATAGAGAGGAGGAAGCAGGCTCCCTGCCGAGCAGAGAGCCCCATGCAGGGCTCGATCCCAGAACCCTGGGATCATGACCTGAGCCGAAGGCAGAGGCTTTAACCCACCAAGCCACCCAGGAGCACCTTTCTTCTTTTTTAATCTTCTTCTCAACTTTTATCACCCTCAAATGCAGGAAGAATTTATAAAAATAAATTACTTTCCCAGGGCACCTGGGTGGCTCAGTGGGTTAAAGCCTCTGCCTTCGGCTCAGGTCATGATCCCAGGGTCCTGGGATTGAGCCCCGCGCCGGGCTCTCTGCTCGGCAGGGAGCCTGCTTCCTCCTCTCTCTCTCTCTGCCTGCCTCTCTGCCTACTTGTGATCTCTCTCTGTCAAGTAAATAAATAAAATCTTTAAAAAAAAAAACAAATTACTTTCCCTACTTTCTAATTCTCATGACTTTTACCCATAACTGTATATAATTTATCATGAATTCCTCCTACTTATTCTTGAATGGTTTTCCTCTGCCCTCTGAGATACTTAGGCCTTAACTCAGTGTATTTTTCTAATTATTTTCTCTAAGAATGAGGAAAGAATATAGAACAAACATTTATAGGTAAGTATTCAGAACCAGTTTTATGTAGCTATCAACTTTAATTCTCATAAAAATTCTGTAAGATATATAATGAGGGAATGGGCGCCTAAAGAAGAACAGTAAATTGAGTAAGGATGCATAACTATTAAGTATTTGAATGTCCATTTAAGTACATTTTTCTCAATAACATCTTCATTTTGCTTCCTTATTATCAACACCAGAACTCACTCTTACAGCCACTGCCCTTTGGGACTTTGAGGTAAAATGAGGAAGAATATTCTGTTTAAGGAATGCTTGGCATAGGTAATTGACCACATAAGCCTGCCAGCCTACTCATAGGCAAGATTCTGCTCTGTGTCGAACCTGACTCAGGCTAGGAAATATAATTTATGAAGGTTTTATAAATAATTATTTTCCTATGTTAAATTATTTTCTCAATTCCTTTTCATGCTACAAGTCCCATCTAACTACTATATATTTGCACAGCCCTTAATGAGCACAGGAGTTGCACACAAGAAAGTTTGCCTTTTCTGGAATCCCTAGAGTCATATTGCCATTCTATTATCTACCAAATCACAGGCTTATGCTATAAAATTCAGGAGGCCTATGGGACTTGTTCCTTCCTGGAAGCAGATATGAAATGTGATTCCTTCTAAATCTTCCTGTCTGGCATCCTTTCATTAGAAACCATAAATTATCAAGATCTTCTAGGGAAGGGAAAACATGAATGTTTTCACCTTTTTATTACCTATAACCTAATTCTAGGAGATTTAACCAAACCCAAGAAAATTTTAAAATGCCTTCAGATCCCCACTCTCTAATGTCAGATACCTCTACTAAGAAACACAGGAATATACTGGATTTATTGGTCTTGGGGTAAGTGTAACACTTGGGTAAAGAAGAAAAGAGCATTTAAGTCAATTTTGTACTACCTTCAGTTCAGTTCTCTCCAAATACATTTGATCGGTAAATCTCTCTGTAACCTTGAACTCAACACAATATCTGAGTAAAGGGTGATGGGAAGGATTCACAAAGTGTTCACTCTTCTCTAACTCTTCTCTGATCAGTGAGAATACTAAATACAGCCCTGTAAGTTTTCATTAAGCTCATGAAATCTGTGGACAACTCATTAATTCACTAGCCTTTCTTTTGTTGCACAGATTTTACAATGGCAAACAGTTTTAGGTCAGGCAGTAGTATATTTTACCTCTGTTTACCTCTATTATTTTGAATAAGTTCTCACCAAGTTGTTCAGCCTGTCAGTTCTGTGACAATAAATTTGCTAATTACTATTCCTTCGGTATGTTCTGTAACCATCAAGCCCAAGTTGCATTGAATCCTTAGAGAAATCAACCCTAGGGAAAGTCCTAAGTGATGTTGATCCAGTCATGAGAGTACAGCTCCTCACACTTGCCATTCACTTGTATCCAGCAGATAGCATTTCTTAACAGTCTGGTCCTTGTCTAAGGAATTGAGTTGTTCTGCAGAAAGAAATCGATTTCTCTGTGTATCATCTTTGCAATTGGGTAATTCTCAGCCACAAACAAAATGGTGAATTCATAAATCTGATAGAGAATGATATCAACTTAGGATGGTTTTAAAATATTTTCTCAATCACCTTTTAAATCCACAGGTCCCATCTAGCCACTATATGTTTCTACCACTCATAATGAGCAATCAGAATCACAGATAAGAAAGTTGGCCTTTTCCATTGTGATACTGACATTCAGTTGTCTACCAAGTCACTGGCTTTGCTAATCATCATTATATATCACCCCACACTAGGTACTAGTTAATTTCTCTGAATCTCTTCTGTCCCCTACGTTTCTTCTTCTTTATCTATTATAAGCCCAGGCTTACATGGGGAAATTTAGTAGAAAGTGTTACAATTTGTGCAAGAATTTGTGAGGAAGTAGTATCTATTAACCCTCTCATGAACCATAGTAGACTACTAGAGGACAAACATAACCAAATTTGTGTGATATTTTTTTAATTAACATATAATGTATTATTTGCCCCAGGGGTACAGGTCTGTGAATCTTCAGGCTTACACACTTGTGTGAAATGATTTTAATTTAATTTTCCATGTTCTATAGCAGACATAAGAACATAATGCTTATTGTAACACAGAAGCCAATGTGAAAGACTGCTTGGGAATTATCTTTGTATTCATGTTGCTTATAAATGCTTGCTCTCTGTGAATATCTTTCTTAGAGATGTCAACAGAAAAGGTATTTTAGGTGTGTTTTGTTGTTGTTGTTGTTATTTTTATTGTTATTTGTAAGCTTTATATTCCTGGAGGATGAATTTAACCATGTGAAATTTGGCAGGATGGTACAAAATGAAGAATAGAGACTTTGAATTTTGACACCTGTATAAAACTTTCTATGTAGTTTTTGAATTAATTGTGTCATTATGAGAAAGTATATTACTTCACATTAGTCTTCAATTCATTATTACACATACGAGGATAACAACAAATATTCCATCTTTGCTGTGAGGATTAAATAAGATAATACGTATAAAGGACCTAATAGATGTACTTGTTCAATACTTGGTCCCCTCTCTCATAAAGCACAAGAACTGTGTCAGGTTAATCCTAAAATATTTTGTTGTTTTTTTATAAGCTCAGAGGCTGATCTCAAAAACCAATTAGTTAAAGAAGAACATTCTGTTTAAAATGTCTTGATGTTCTGGGCTGGCTGAACTTGTTATCAAGGCAACATAAGTTTGACAATGACTTGGGATTGACAGTATTCAAATAGAATGAATTCTTTGATTATGGAAGACAATGGTGTCATTCATTTGGAAAGGAAATAAAAACATTGTAATGACTAAATTGTGCATTCTGCATTACTGAAAATATTCATTTGAACAACAAAAAACTTGTATTTCAGCTATGCTTATTTTTGACAGATGAGAGGAGATGATAAAGCTCTGTGACTCATCATTGCTACCTGTTTATCTCTAAAGCACAGTAAAATGAGAAAGAAATGAATACCATAATATTACTTTTTAAGAGGAACTGAAAATAAGGTGCAATATAGGTTTAAAAATGAGGCATAGCTTTTTTTTTTTTAAAGATTTTATTTATTTACTTGAGAGAGAGACAGTGAGAGAGAGCATGAGAGGTGAGAAGGTCAGAGAGAGAAGCAGACTCCCCGTGGAGCTCGAAGCCCGATGTGGGACTCGATCCCGGGACTCCAGGATCCTGACCTGAGCCGAAGACAGTTGCTTAACCAACTGAGCCACCCAGGTGCCCCAAGGCATAGCTTTTTAAATTTAGCTTACAGCCAATTTTAGTTCTCTAAATTAGGGTTTACTTAAATACTCCACTATTTCTTTTAAGTACCTAAATTTTTTCATTCTCTGATTATAGTACCCAGTATATTTAATATAGAGTTGATGGTTTGTACTTAAGTGTGGAAACACACACAAAGACTACACATGTTTTACAGATATCAGATAGAATAAATGATGAGACCTTTAAGAAAGATATTAATGTAACCCAACAGAAGACACGGAGCTTGAGTTATCACAATCCCCTTTAACTAATTCTATAAAAATCATTAAGTAAAATATATGTTATTTACACTGAATATCAGGTTTCAACTATATACAAATAAAGTATGCTTAAATAAACTGGAGATAATTTAATAATGCCATTATCAAGATGTGGCTGTGGTTTCATCATGGTTGGGGTCTATAAAAGCAGTCAACTAATAAGGTCAAATTGTTGTCAAAGAGGTTGACTCATGAATAATCCAAACCATTCTATACACTAAAGTGGTCACATAGGATACTTTTTTTTTTTCATTGGCTGTTTCAACTGTTAATAATCTTGGCCAACAAAATAAGATGATGGCAGACAAAGAGTACCACCCATCAATAATGATAGGATTTTAAATTTCAGACATTAAGCCGTATAAATGGTAACTGAACCTAGTGAAGGCAAATAAAAACCTAAGGAAAATCAGAAGAAAAAGTCATCCTAAAATCAGGACTTCCATACTTTCTCATCTCAAGATATTTGAGGCACTTATACTTCCAGTTTTTCAGCTCTTTATGATGTTTTTACTGCACATAACAATGTTAGTTTTGTAATTAAGCATGTGTAGTAGGCAGAAAATCTTTCCTCCTAAAATGTACACATTCTAAACCCAGAATTTATGAACATGCTAGGCTATATGGCAAGAGGGAATTAAGATTGCAAATCAAATTAAACTTGCTTAATCTGATAACTTTGAGATGGGGATACTATCCTGGACTATCCGAGGGGGCCCAGTGTAATGTCCAAAGTAATCCATGATTGTGGAAGTCCAAAGTAATCCATGAATGTGGAAGGGGAATGCAGAAGAAAAGTCAGAGTCGAATGATATGATGTGAGAAAAATAGTCAAGCAACCTTTGGTGGCTTTAAAGATGGAAGGTGTCCAGAAGTCAAGGAATGCATACAGCTTCTAGAAGCTAGAAGAGACAAAATGGACTCATAAAAATTAAAAACAAACAAACAAACAAAAAAAAAAAAGAGTTGAAAGGACCAAGAAAAAAAAATAGAATTTTGATTTTAACCTAGAAGAATCTATTTTGTATTTTTGACTTCCAGAACCTTAAGAATATACTTATGTTGTTTTAAGCCACAGAGTTTGTAGTAATTTGTTACAGTAGCAAAAGGAAACTTATATATCACACAATCTTACCAGTATCTTTGATGACTTGCCCCTTGTTTTCCTACAACCACTTATCAATCTTGAATGATCCATTTTTGATTAGTACTCTGGAGTGGACACAATCTATTTTTGACAAGTAACTGTGCCAGCTAGAAGAGTAAGAATAGTATTATAACAGCAGGGAAGGGACTGGCTGTTTACTTCACTATTGATTTCCACTCTCATTGAATAACAATTGGTATTCCTCTTCAATGGATTATGGATATGAATTTAAAGTTTTGAAAGTATTTCACTTTTTGTTTTTGTGGTTGGGAAGAGTGGGATAGTTTGGATATATGCACATGCTCACATCTTGACCTAAAATGTCATTACATTGTGAATTGTGAATTTCCACTCTGAAGTGACGTTACAATGTTTCTTAAAATCTGTTTTACTTATGCCTGCACTGGCTTCATTTTATATGGTATGAGATATTTGGACCAATCTGTTCTATTCAACTGGCATAACACCATGAAGTTAAGAGTATGTAATTTGAAGTAAAACTGCTTGAATTTAAATCTGATGTTGTCACTTGCAAATTGAGTGACCTTGGATTGATTACTTCGTGTATTCGTGACTCAGCTTTCTCATCTGTAAAAAGAGTATAACTATCTTTCACTATCTTGTGGAAATGTTATTGAAAAGAAAGTGCAATAATTAGTATGAAAAAAATTTTTTAAAGTAATTACTGTGAACATGGCATATAGTAAGAACTCAGTAAAAAAAAAAGATGAACTCCTTTACAATTATTTACTTGACATAATATGTTAATTCACAGAGAAAATAGATACTTTTAGTCATAGACATCTCCACTGTCTTTCTGTAGTCAAAGTTTATTAATGTACCTAATCCTTCCCTCCTATGTCAAGAGGAAGGGTGTCCCTATTCATAAAAAAAGCTAAACCATATCCACTTACGCTTTCTACTCTAAGCTGTCTTGACTTCTCTGGGGTAAGGATCTATCCATCATTATCTCTCAAACTTAAGTCTTGAATTCAGCCTCTGAAATGGCTTATATCTTTCCTTTTTAAACACATTAATTATGTTCCCTTAAAAGTAAACAATCTCTGTATTATTCATAAACATTTCATCACTCATTTTCTCTTCAACATCAGACTTCCTGCAAACATGGTCTGTCATTGCTGCTCATACTTCTTAATTACTAAAACTTAAAATATTCTCAATACCTTCATTGATGGCTTCAAAAATACAAAGTAAGTTACCTTTTTCCTTCTCCATCTTTCTGTTCCCATAGTCACTTGAATAAAGGTTTTCTGAATGTTTTTAATTTTCCTTTCTTCATTCACTCATTAGTACTTATGTAAAAGTTTAATATACTCCTTCTGAGACATTTTCTGTTTTTGTTTGTTTGTTTGTTTTGCTTTTCTTCCCCATGAGGTTTTGCTCTTTGGTTGACATCCTAATGCTAATGTGTTGCATTTTAATCTCTTTTCAGATACCTTCGGAAAAATCATTCATTTTCACAAATAAATGGTATTATTCATCAATGATTATCAGGTCTTTACTCAAACATAGCCTCTTTCCTACATTGAAGAGGTTGTTTTTATCATTTTTCTGGTCAAATGCATGCAAATATCTTGCAGCACCTCAAAATTAGAAAGCAAAAAGTGACACACTGCCTCCCAATCCCTCAAGAAATATGGCTTATTTCTTCTCTCTACCTCAACTAACATATCAGCCAACCTCTCTAGCAGCTTCAAGTATACTCCTTGTTTCATCTTTCTTCATTTGACTCTATTATTTAATTATTAATTCAGTATTTAAGATTCACTATGCTATGAACTAGTAAAAAATGGGGAATTTCAAAATGAATGAGTCAAAATCTCTCATATAGAGGTCAAATAAGGTCAAATAAAGACAGACTAGGCGTTGTACCTGAATTGTGTGTGTGTGTGTGTGTGTGTGTGTGTGTACATGTGTATGTTTTGAAATGGGCCATTTTAGTAGAGGTTATGTTTTACTCCATGAGAGCCTGTCTAAAATGATTAATCAAAAGTAATACTGTTAATTACAGCCCTACTGATGTTGAATGATTCATGAATACACATTCGATCCTATTCTCACAAATGAGATATGAGGATCCAGGTTTTGAGTTGCTCTACAGAAGTACTAAGTGAGGATTATGGGAAGGGATATTTTCTTTTTCTAGTCATCATTACAATTCTCTTCTAGAGTCTCCTATCATCCAAGTACAGAATTATTTTCTCCAAATATATCCATATATATATATAGACATATTTATCTCCATGGTTATCTGCTTTAGGACATTTTTATGCATCATTTGCTTATATTAATATTATGGAATTGATAGAACATAATGATTTTTATTTAACATTTCTTCAATATTTTCATTGTAAATCAATGTATAATAACACATTGATACTGATATTCCATTGCCAGAGAAAAGTTAGAACTTTACAATTATTAACCCTTGTTAATTTTTATTAACATGTAAAATGTCGAATGTAAAGTGATAAAGCATCTCCTTCATCACTAATTTTAAAATATCAAAGAGGAAGATACCTATAAACTAATTAAAGAGAAGAAATAGGAAACCACATGTTTTAATGGTAGTTTTTAAAATGCTAAATATTTGAAACTGAATATCACAAGATATAATTACAAAAAATTTCCAAAATCTCAAGAACTCAATTGCCTACATAAATTCAAGTCTACATATGAACAGTTTAAAGACAAATACAATATATTCTTGATCCTTGATCAATATAATGGCAACACAATATTGGGAGTTTACAATAAAAATATTTTTTGATTTGATTTTGATTTTGATTCTGTGTAATGTTAAAAATAATAAACAGAACCTTTATAGCATGGCAACTGAGCTGTTCATTTTAGGTGATAAATTCATATTTAATTCTTTATCACAAAAAGTAAAAATAATGAAGTGATATGATCAAAAGGTAAAGCCAAAAATTCACAAAACAATGATTCACAGGTAGCTAGCTTAAAATCCTTCTTTTGATCAGTTGAGTATCATATTTGAAGATAATTTTCTTCTATGGCACTGTAAGAATTTTCTAAGTGAAGTAAGGTTAATGAAATTCATAATGCACTAAGGTGTCTTTTTGCTTTTATGTGAATTATGATAATTTACAAATTCATATACTAAAAGATGTATTTTTACCTTTTCCTTTTTTTGAATATAGTGAAAGACCAAATTTAACATTTGACATTTCTAAAATTCTGGACATTGAAAGAACACACACATACTTACATTTTTCTTTTAAATTTTCTGAAATTCAGACACAACTATGTTGTCTGAAGTCTAGAAAGTGGATAATAGATTTCCATTAGTTGCTTGGCAACATTGTTTTATGTTCTGCAGCTGAATTTCATATTGATGATTTATTTTTAAAGCTACCTCCATCAAATTGTTGGAAACTTGAGCAGGTATAGTTAAATTCACTGAAGTCTCTATGCAGCTGGAGTTTATTGTTTTCAAGAAAATGATTAATATAATTACCATATAGTAGATACACAATACATTGTTGTCAATTTGCCAATTTGCTTCTTACAATTATATTCTATATGCTCAAAATTTAAATTATATTAACTTATTATCATTTTGATTTTATCTTCCAGTCTATAACTTAATTACTTAATTTTATATTTAAAAACATGGCTTTCTCAGTTTACTTTTAAACACACACACCACACATGCATACATACACTCATACATACATTTGCACACATAAAAATTAATATGTGTGTATATGCATATACACAAATATATATATGTGTATATATAAAATCACATTTACACACACACACATATGTGTATTTTCTCTTAGTAGTATGATTTCAGGAATTCTACGAATTATCTCTTTCCCTGAAAAATCTCTTGTCAAAATGCCTGGATTTCAGATTCAAAATTTTGGCTGTAGTTTGATATCAACTAAGCCTCTTAGTAAGTAAATCCAAAAGCTTGAGAAAAGGAACTGATAACTGATAAAGAAAAAAAGGAACTGCCAGGGAACTGGTAAGAGATAAGAGAAAAAGCACAATGTTCCTTGAGTTGTAATTTCGTTTTTCTGTGTATTGGCATTGATATTCACCATTTCCTGGAATTTCAAATTTTAGAGCTATTCTTTTATTCCATGTTTTGCAGTTGAGAATAATTTGGGGCAAATTTTTGGCACTTAAAAGTTCTAAAGTTCCATCTTTTTTCGGAGCAATCAATCCTATTCTTCATTTGGTCCTCAACTAGCATTCAGCCTTGCTGCTGTTTAGACTTGTTGAGCCAGAATTCCTGTGACGTATATGTCCCAGGTATTTTCACAATGACATTTGCCTATGATGTTGTCCAGCACCAGCCTCCTCTTTTATCTTTTTATTTTTCTTTGCAAAAAGAGGAAAAATTTCTGCTCTTTTTTCATCCTGTAGTATCATTAACTTTATTTTTCCTTCTATGCTGAATATTTAGAATATTTTAAGTCCTAGATCAAATTTATCTTTCCAAAGAATTAGTGTTCCCTTCTTTTTTTGTTTGTTTTCAGAGAGAGAGAGAGAAAAAGAGAGTATACAAGGAGGCATGGGGGTGGGGAAAGGCAGAGGTAGAGAATCTTAGGCAGGCTCCACGCCCAGCACAGAGCCCAAGGTGGGGCTTCATCTGAGGACCCTGAGATCATGACCTGAGCAAAAATCAAGAGTCAGATGCTTAACTGACTGAGCCACTCAGGTGCCCAGTGCTTCCTTTTTCTTACTATGTAATCTTTTACAATCATGTCATTCTTCATTGTATGGCAGTAAAATGTTTATATATCTATTTCTGTCACTCCCATTGTACACTCCACTGTGGCAGGGATGTTGTCTTAGTGTCCTTTTTTTTTTAATTATTTCTTTTCAGCATAAAAGATTTCATAGTTTTTGCACCACACCCAGTGCTCCATGCAATGCATGCCCTCCATAATAACCACCACCAGGCTCCCCCAACCTCCCACCCCACCAGCCCCTTCAAAACACTCAGATTGTTTTTCAGAGTCCATAGTCTCTCATGGTACATCCCCCCCTCCAATTTCCCTCCACTCCCTTCTCGTCTCCATCTTCCCATGTCCTCCGTGTTATTTGTTATGCTCTACAAATAAGTCAAACCATATGATAATTGACTCTCTCTGCTTGACTTATTTCACTCAGCATAATCTCTTCCAGTTCCGTCCATGTTGTTACAAAAGTTGGGTATTCATCCTTTCTGATGGAGGCATAATACTCCATAGTGTATATGGACCACATCTTCCTTATCCATTTGTCCATTGAAGGGCATCTTGGTTCTTTCCACAGTTTGGCGACCGTGGCCATTACTGCTATAAACATTGGGGTAGAGATAGCCCTTCTTTTCGCCACATCTGTATCTTTGGGGTAGATACCCAGTAGCACAATTGCAGGGTCATAGGGAAGCTTTATTTTTAATTTCTTAAGGAATCTCCACACTGTTCTCCAGAGTAGCTGCACCAACTTGCATTCCCACCAACAATGTAAGAGGGTTCCCCTTTCTCCACATCCTCTCCAACACACGTTGTTTCCTGTCTTGCTAATTTTGGCCACTCTAACTGGTGTGAGGTGGTATCTCAATGTGGTTTTAATTTGAATCTCCCTGATGGCTACTGATGATGAACATTTTTTCATGTGTCTGATAGACATTTGTATGTCTTCATTGGAGAAGTGTCTGTTCATATCTTCTGTCCATTTTTTTATATGATTATCTGTAGTGTGTGTGTTGAGTTTGAGAAGTTCTTTATAGATCCTGGATATCAACCTTTTGTCTGTACTGTCATTTGCAAATATCTTCTCCCATTCCGTGGGTTGCCTCTTTGTTTTGTTGACTGTTTCCTTTGCTGTGCAGAAGCTTTGGATCTTGATGAAGTCCCAAAAGTTCATTTTTTATTA